>JBBPNO010000365.1:0-27139 GCA_038090915.1 Boletus eberwhitei
TCCCCCATCCCCCGTCCCCCGTCGTCCCTCGTCCCTCGTACCAGGGAATGCCAAGTCCACTTGGGGTGCGAAATAGGCCGCGAGCATGACGGGAATATCCGCTCCTATACCGTGTCGTCCCGAGCGAGTGTCGCATCGACCGAACTCTCGTTCATCGGCGTCTGCGTCTCGTCCTCCTTACTCGATACGGTCAGTACATGCACACTCGTCCGAGCAGGGCGAGCCACCACCTCTATATCGACCACCTCAGGCTCCACCTGTGGCTCCGAGTCTCCCTTCCAGTCGGCCGACGACACGCCCGCATCGCATTTCCAGTCCTTCCCCTGCGCGATCCGGTAAATGATCAACAGCGACGCGATGCTCTATCGGATGTGTCAACCCAACGGAGCGTCACTCAGTACTCAGTCGTATTCACATCGTGCAATGTACCATTGGCGGCTTACCTCGACCTGCGCAACCGTCTGTTGGAGGATGTTCGATGCTGACGTGCCAACCCAGAAGAAGATGATGACGAGGAAGACAAATCCCGTGTAGAACGATGCGGACTCGATCACTATGGCCGCAACGCTGGCGTAATGCGATCCGTGCCCTGGCCCAAACTGTTTTACCATCCGCCGTCGATGTAACAAGAGTCGCCCCGCAATGACGCCCGTCACGACGACGTTCAACAAGATGGACAGGCTCGAGTACACGAGTGCGTAGTTGATCACTGGCACATACTCATCCTGCACCATGTGGTAGAGGAACAGGCCGCCGGTGACTGTATGTGTCCCAATCGGAACATGGGAGGGCAGGCGTTAGTACACTTTGCCGTGACCCAGGATGGCGACCAGGACGCACCGTACTCGGAAACCAACAGCATGGACGGAAGGACGACTCCGATCCACACAGGTCGATCGCCCGTTCTGCAAATAACTTTACACCGCCATACCTTTGACGCTCAAAGGTGATCACACCTCCGATATCCAAGTTTAAACACTCACCAACAACGACTCCATCATCCAATTCGCGAACACGAACAGGATCGTCGACGCCATATCGACTGGCGTCGTATATCGATCACTGAGGAATGCGTTCGGTCCGCCTGGGTAATTTCGCGACTCGATGAAGCCCATCTGGATAAACAGCAAGGCGACCTGTTGTCCAGCTGTCATGACTGCGCATAAGAGGGAGATGTATACCAGGAGGGCGATTCGTAGTCGACGGCGCATGCTGCGCTGTTTGAGCACTGCGAGAAAAGACAAGGCGGAAAGTGTGATCTGCACGCCGCAGAAGAGGCTGCTCAGAAAGGCGCCTTGGAGCCATGTCGTTTCATCGAGGCGGATATCGGCCGGCTCGTTTGGCCCATAGGAAGATTCCAACATTGGTAGGGCGGGGGAGAGGGCGGGGAGACTGAAGCCTGCGAAATGGCGGTGTGATCTTACAATTATGTCGTTATCAGTACTTGTCGTGACCGAGTAATTAAACCATACACATTGGAGCCATTATTGGAGAGAAATATGCACAGGGACGTCAACCAGTGGGAATTAATTTCCGGTAAGGATAAAGGAGCAGGTTTACGGCCAGCTATCCGACCGAATGGGAAGGAAGAAGTTGCGACATTATCAAGGATTCGGTGTATTCCTCGTACGGCGAGTCGTACCGATGGAGCACGGTTTCGCATTTACAGAACCGAGTTCGACAATTTAAGCCCATCTTGAGCAGACTGCTGCACGGGCCCACCTATGATGACGTGAGTACGAACGTGCCCTTTGAGAGGTTGCTAAGTGTGTAAGTAACAACCCTGTAATCTCAGGCTTGTCAACGAATCAAGACTGTGCTGTTGAGCATACCATAAATATAGAGCGATAAACATAGCACCTTTGCGTGAGATGTACTGTCCTGACGCGCTTAATGTCGACCGTTTGGTGCACTGCTCAGTGCGCTCTCCCTCTAACTTAGTCTGCTTCGCCGTCTGGGAAAACCGCCTGCGAGACGATATTCCGTTGGTTGGTCCAGGTCCAAGTAACATAAAAAAACAGTCAGTAAGATGTCTTCGAAGTATGTTCATGTTCGATCCCGAGCAATTCAAGTCCATCGGGCCCACGCTGCGGCGGTTTAGTCACTGTAGGAGATTGGCACAGAAGCGAGTTCGATGTGGGACCGTGTTAGCGAGGGTTTGATATTTATATCAGCACCTATGCATCTTGTGATATGTACGTACCCAGTAGAGTCCCAGCCGCATCAAGTCATGAACGGTGGAGATCATGCATTCGGCGGCCAGAAAAATGCCGAAAGCGGTATTACTTGGAGCCCTGGATGCGGGCGCCGGGCGGCATGACGCGCCGATACATCAATCCGCAAAGAATCTACCGTGATGGCACGACGAACGAAAATTCAAGACTTCAGTGCTTGCTTGAGAGTGCACAGTGCAACCAACAACACGCCTACGTACAGTACGTGAGGGATGGCAACATATATGCCCCAAAATGTCATAGTCTCAGAGTCTAAAGTGACCTTTCGTCCGAGTTAACGATTGCTTGCTTGTCGCGATCGTCTTGGCCCGAGTTGCTCAGTATATATCGTCTTGGTTTTTTTGTTCCTCGTTCACAGGTACTGACACATCGCGTCGGCACGTCGTAGGTCTTCTCAGAAATAGGCTACATGGTGGTCAAGGAGTACTACGGCTGAATTGTGCAAGGCAGCGTCAAGACTCCGAGATATGCCGTGGCTCCAATGCTACTTGGTCGCCAGGGAAAGTCATTTGTGGTAGTGGTGCCGAGTGGTGCCCGGTTGTTTATTATTTCGTCAACGACCCGTAAACATCATTTCGGACCCTACTCAAGAGGGAACGTTGACGTTTTTCTCCCATGTTTATTGACCTTGGAGCTGGGCTCCTCGTTGGACATTACGTGTGTGTGCTATCTAAGGTAGGTGACTTGTGGATTCACGAACGTGAACTGTGCGTATCACCGAACATTGTTGTCAACAGACCCTCCAATTGTGGTCAACTGGTGGATGTTGGTGACCCCCTTCCGAGGTGTCTCGCCTCATTCTTCCGATGCCCGCACCTAGTTCCGTTCCCTATCGCAACGCGAGCAACCCAAATCCCAGCATTACTTACCTCGCGAACTTTAAATCGTTCCTGGTCCACTTCCAAAAGATTCCACGAATGAATGCGTTGATCCTGTACCGCTGTTCCATTTCATATGTTTCAAAATGGCAAGTTCACGTGGAAAGTACGGAAAACTTATGCGTAACCCTGAGGGTCGACCACATAAGTATGTGATTTTTAGTGCCGCTTTCGTCACTCAGGGCCTGACAATGAGTCACTTAGATGGAATGCGAAGTAACGATGGTAGGTACTCGCGGAAAACATTGACATGGCCACCGACGCGGTGACCTTGGCATCAACCGTCTGCCTCGGTAGCTACTATTTGCAGTGGGCGTTACGCTTCTGGGTCCGACGGAACCAGGGGCGCCAAATCAGAAGCGCCGAATGCTCGTTCTGTGGCAGATTCATCACCGTCATCGCGATATTTGTAGCCTTCCCAGGTTCAGAGTTCCGCTCTCCAGTTGGTTTTTCCCTCGGACAGAAATGTCTGTACCACTTTTGCCAGCATGGATGTGAAGCACACGCTGCTCCCTTTACCGATGGATGCCTAGTGGCCTCAGTCAAATAGCACTTTAGGCAAGCGGCGATCGACAGCATGGATCAAATGCTCCTGCCCGGAACGACACGACGTGCCAGGGCCGGTGTCTCACTCGATCGCTGGTACAATGCTCAATGGGGGGGGAGGGGGGCAGTGGCAAGTCATTCAAATTGTTGATCAACTAAATTCTCGGTGTCGAGTACGCCGTAGTTTTGTTCGATATCGCATCACCGAGCCTGTGCTCCAACGCTCGAGTTCAACAGCACTGCTGTTCATTATAATAGGATGGCCAACATCGAAAGAGAACATACACGTTCACGAACGGTCCACTCGCCTTTCAAGGTTGCGGGGTGATGCTTCCGAAGAGGATGAGCAGAGCTTGAAATATAGCAGACGCTTGGCGGCAACAACATGCTGGAGAACGTCTGCTTGCTGTGTGGTACCTACCCCACCTTCTGTTTTTCGTCCTGCCCCTCACCCGGTGTATATTTTCAGAAGCCATGTGCAACCACGCCTCATGGGCCCTTGAAACCAGTACCATGAAGATTTGCTGATGACATGCGCAAAAACCACGTTGGATACCTGTGCACACGATTTGAGTCTGATGTTCATCGCAAAGCTTCACATCTCTAGTCGTCATTGTTACGAAAGCTGACTAGCAAAGGTAGTGATGCTTATCTGAAGGAAGTTCGTCGAAGGTGGACAATCCGTGATTGATGATTTACGTTCATCGTCTATATTTGATCTATCCGAGCCCAAATTTATTCGCGTGCCTTTCCCAAGTCGTGCGGCCCATGGCCAGGCACATCCGACTCCACTCGCCACCGCCACTATAGCCGCACTCTCAGACCTGTCTCGTCGACCTTTGATAAACATGCTTCCGTCTACATCAGCAACCCTGGCTCCGGCCTTATGAACTGTCCATCCCCCACTTTCGCACTCCCGACCATCGTCTGTTTGACGGGGCGATGCCTGTGTCCATGTCCCTTTACCCCACCCCTAAATCCGCCTCCCACCCGGGCCACCCCGTTTTCATACCTACGTCACACTGCCCTACGTCCGCCAACCCCGTCCCCTAGCCATACCCATGTGGCTCCTTCTGGTCCACATACCATTTTTCCACAGTTCCCAACCCCGGCGTACCCATAATGGGTTCTCAGCAAGCGCTCCATGAGGTAACATGACCATGTTGACGTCATGTGGACATTATGGATGACCGTCGAGGTGGGACCCCAGCAATGGACTAAAACAGCCATTCAACGAAAGGGGCGAGGCGCTGGAGAACGACCTTTCAATATTCATCCCATCCGTACATTCACTTCACAGTGTACTTACCCGATCCGGGGCGGTACAGACTTGAAGATGTTCAGCGACATCATATTCTACAAGCACCAGGCAACCAAAAACTACAACGATCAACAAAAACAAAAACAAATACGAGCAACTGACCACAGCCCACATATACACCCCCCTCGACATCGTCCGTTCGACTCGGGGAGCTCGAAGGGCACTGGCAAACACTGTGATGTCGACAGTGGGCAGTTGCTCGCAATCCGTCAGGGGTCATTGTCTTTCTTGGATTTTGCAGTCATCTTGATTAGACGAGTGCATGACCCAACATGACATGTTTCCTAGGCGATTGCACATGATCAGGTTCAAACAACAAATTTGCTCGATGCCAGTGTGCATCAGCCTTGGATCACAAAGTGGATGCTTACCGCTACAGGCGACTCCCATGCATAAGTTCTGGGGGTTGTTCGATGTGTCATGGCCATCCATGCATGCCTCGTAACCAAAGGTGCAGCCAAACAGTCCACAGCGGTGACGTGTAACGAAGATGAATTCGACTCCCCAAAGCGGGCGGGCGGCATGTTTGGACCAACATGCGTGCAACGATGTTTAAAGATAAGAGAGGGAGGGAGAACGGATGTCAATACTAGGAAGCGCGGGTCATTAAAGCGGAGTGATATCGGTGGATCTCGTACTAGGGTTTGGGGCACTGCAGGGTACATTCTCTATATTTTCTGTGGAAGTTGTTGGCCTTGATCTAGCGAGATGAATGCTACTGTAACCATGACGTGTCCAAGGTGTATCTCTGGCCAAACGATATGGTGACTCCAGAGCGGACGTTATACCACAGCTACGTCCTCGTCAATCCCTTTACATGCCGCCGCTCGTTTCCACAGTGTTGTCGAATTTATAGAAGAAGAGAAATGACTTGAGAACCGAGCTGCCTGTTACTATAAACTTTTGGTATTTTCGCTATCCTGCATGAAATATCTGATCATGGTTAGACTGACATCATTTAATACCAGAATCCCTTCCGTTCACGGGCCAATCTACCTCATCTCCGTCTCCGTGTCAGTGACACACGCAGTCACTATTCCTAGCTCCACACGTGTTTCGCTCGCACTCGTCGAGCTGCTTCCATGATATACATACATGATAGGTACGTACGTCCTACGAACACTCCGCATGTCATGTCTGACATGGGGCAGTGATCAGGTTCTGTGCACAATAAACACGGAATCAAAAATAAACAGAAAGAAAGAAGCTCGCGAAATCATGGTATACAAGTACATCGCAGACAGAGACAACAAGGCCATATGTTGGGAAGAATGAGATCCATAGCTTATATCGGTCTCTTCCTCACGGGGCTGGTCGTTTGAATGGGTCAACTGCTCTGATGGCCTGAAATGCGATGCTGTAAGAAACCGACGACGGATGAAAAAACACACTGACCGGATCGAATTCATCCTCTTCACCCTCCTCATCAAGCGGGTCCCATGGAGGGGCATCATTGAACCATCTGGTGGGACACAATGAACGTGTGTCAGTCAAGAGTCACAGCCGCATAGACACGTAATGTAGACTATACTGACAAGTCGTCGCCGGTTGGGTCAGGCCTAATAGTGTCCCGGATGAATCTCCTGAATCGTTTAATAGGACGTCTCAGAGAATAGAGGGTGGTGAATGAGTAGTTGCCCGCTGGATCGCATGCTTTGCGAACGAGCCCAGTTCGGGCTTCGACCGACCAACTCAAGCCATCGTTGGCACCTGCGGTGTCTCCAACAACACCAGCGATAGGCTCTTGGGCTACAAGAGCGAGAGAAACATTATCGCCCGCTGTATCGTCGAGCGTCATCAGCAATGGGTGCGGAGCAACGAAGCAAAACGGTAACCATACACATGTCTGAGAGGTACATGGAGTACGCAGGGCACAGGTGAATGCTTGTGACAAGCCACTTGTCGATGAGTTTGTCCACTTGGTAAAGGGGTTCCAGTATCATGTTGGGGGGAAGGAAGACCTGACGGGGGGTATGCATGATGAGGATGGCGGACCGCTTGCCGCGCTGGAACAACCATTGTCCTTTGACGGATGCATTGGCGATACCAGGGACATCCCTATGGTTGTATACATTGACTATGTCGTGTCACGATGCGGAACCACTACGCACGTTGTTTTGTCCGCATTCAGGTCCTGTCGTTTGGCTCCGCGCGAGGCGACGACGAAATCATCTTCAACTGGACCCTCCTGTGGCGGGTAGTCGGCCAAGTTGAACTTGACACCTTGCTTGTCCAACTCCCCCTGGAATTCAGGATCATAGATGTTTCCTTCCACTATCAAATCCCCCGTCTCCTTGTCAACTGTGCCATATGCGCCGACCTGCCAGTGTGGATCAAGAGAAGATCATATTCAGATATTGGGAATGGATGAAATATCCACGGTGAACACCGACTCGGATTTCGACGGGTGGATCCCAGTTGACCCACTTGGAAGATGCTTCACGGATAAGATCGATGTACTTGCGTTGCATGTAAGATGGCATGGCGAAGTAGCTCAGACACGGTAAGTATGATGTTATGGTCAAAGAGAGGACAAGTGGCGATCGTGTGTAAAAACCTCATTCTTTAAGTAGATCCTTCGGCGCTTGCGGACGTGTTCCTGTGTGTACTGATCAATCGCGGTTGAGGGTAGAACTTGCTGTGTATAAAGAAGATAATAATTCCGGCAACTCGCTGCTGTGCCTGCCGTCTTCTGATAAGTTTGTTCTATTGAACAGCCTTGTCGGTTATTCTATACTTCTCCAATTTGACCAACTAGTAGCAGCTTACCAACAAATCTCGACGAGGCGATCCTAACTTCGAGCCTGGTTCCCAACTGACTAGGATAGATTTTGCAGTGCTGGAAATTTTGTTCCGAATGATCCAAACACCGCAACCCCTACCAAAAGAGGGCTTAGCAAATGCAGTCAACACGGTCTGTAACTTACCTGTGAAAGGTACTGCCAAAAGTACGTACGTAGGACCTGCATGAAAATATTTTACCCTCATACTGGAACTGCCTTTGTGTTTCCCTCAAGTTCTGCAAAGGGACGGAAACGCATTGTTGCTATAGTGAGCTCGTTTCCGTTGGTACTAAACTCCCCAGCATGTCTCGGTGCTTCGAAGATCGCACACCACATTCACGCGTATTGAGGGTCCAGAAAGCTGCATCTTCCGGGTCTCCGAAGAGTTTAGGAAGAACCTGTGGGTTCACCTTGCCTGTCATGGCCTCCCGAACCAGAAACAAGCCTCAGCCGATTGCTTAATCGCTCTCCGCGACGGTCACTTCACTATCCAGCACGTCATCCAGTGCAATTCGAAGAACCCCCAGTTTGCATTCTCTTCTGGCCGTCATACGGCCGTCGAAGATGACTTAGAGTCAAGATAAGGTGTTTCGCCGGGATGAGAAACCGCTTGAGGCTAGTCGTTGTGATCGACGCACTCGACCAGCATGGATCTGCGTAATCATTCCGTGAACAGTGCCATTTCTTCTTGTCAAGGAGGCTGCCACAGGTGTATGGACGATCGGTTGAACGCACGACGTCAACATCGAGATGGAGCTGGTATGTATAATCAATGCTGGGGACCGTTGTGCAGGAAGGCCTCAGAGACGAGATTCGGGAATGTTCTAACAACCAACTTGAAGGTAGATGCGGTATATGCCCCATTTCTCCTCTGGCTTGCACCACACTCTCATCTGACTTGCCGAATCTCTGCAGGTATTGATGAACGCCCAGACTAATGCTCGCCCGAGGATGTTCGCGATACTCTGGACATGCTCCCTCCAACGCTTGACTCTGCGAGAATTACAACCAGATGCTACACGGGACCCATGAGTCGTATGGGACCCTCGCATGTATCTCACGCGGATCGTCTCAGCCCTGCAACCTCTTGAGTTTTTAGGAACTCATAGAGGCACCAGCGGCCATTTGCATTTGCATTAAACCAGCTTGGGGTGGTGCTCGCTACTCAGGCTCACGAAAATGTTATTTTGGAGATCTGTTGCGATCTTGTGACGTGTCGCGAAGACCACAGCTCCATACTCTAAATATCTCACGAGCGATAGGGCCTTAAGGCGTGACCGCAGTCATGCCGTTTCCAATCAAGCTCAAAATTATGCATTAACAAGTGGGATATCACATGAATGATATACATGTTCTACACAATGACCTCATTGGACCGGCATCAAATTCATTTGCTGAAAGGCGGCCTGCACTCTCGCCTTGAACTTTTCCTCTTCCTCCCTCTTGGCAACCTGCTGCAATATCTTCGCTCTCTCCTCCTCGTTCATCGCATGTAACTGCCTCGTCTATACCCCGTAAGTCGGAGGACATGGATAAATGGAAGAGTGACTTACGATGTTCTCGGCTGCCACCTCACGTGCAGGATAGGTCTTGAACGTCGACCTCAACCACGCATCCACCGATTTCTGCGTCGCCTGTTCAATCCGTGTCGCCACCTCCCCCTTTGGAGGCGTCAACTGTCGAAACGCCCCGCGTATCACCACTGCGAGCGCACCCATACTCGCCCTGCAAAACCACCTCGAGTACGTCTCGCATGCGGTGTCCATGCCGAGGGACACGGCGCGCAGACCGTGAGCGCTGACGAAACGGAGGAGAGTGGCGAATTCGAGGAGGGTAAGGCGGCGGTCGGGACAGCCTGAGAAGTGGGTAATGCGATCTGCTTTGAGGTGGTGGGCGTAGATGAGGGCGGAGGGGGAGCCTTCGAGGATGATGCAGGCATGATCGTGCAATGCATCCCCGATAGCTGAGGATGCGTCTGCATCTGCAGATAAGGAGAATGCATCCGTCGCGATGGGGATGACAGAGTGGGTGACTCCACCATGCTGAGTGAGCACTCGCTCAATAAAAATGGTTTCTTCAGGGTGATCCTCGGAGGGTGCGAGTGTTACGCGGAGGAAGGTGTGAAGGTGTTCTTTGTCCACTGTAGGTGGACACCCATCATGCCCCGGGGTCATGGTATGAGCGATGCATGCCTCGACCTTGTCTATGAATCGGTCAGGCTTGTCGGTCAACTCGTTAGGCCAGGCGTCGAGCGACGACGCATGATAGAGGATAGGATTTTCCATGTGGCGATGGTGCACGACGTTGGAGAAATATTGAGACACAGAGTGCTTAAGCGAAGGCATAGTAGAGAATCGGAGAGCGGGGCGTGGTCGCGGTCAAAGGTGAAGGTGAAGGTTCTGGGAGAACCTGCGTAGCTGCAGCCCATTGAAAAGGATGACGGAGGTGAGACAAAGCCAGACCCAAACACCGCCACGCAGATCGGGGGACGGGTCTGGATTGCGGCGCGAGCAAGGTGAGTAGGCTCATGGCATTCAGAAAGTATTGAGAGACCGCATGTTTGGGCAATTAGCGACATGTGAGCGGCAAGTGTAACGGAAAACTGTAACTCTGGGGGCAGCTCATTCGTTCCCCACCCCGCAGTTGCCTCGACTTCCCCCGGTCGAGGCCATCTCCTGCCAGTGGATTATTTCGAATGCGGAATGGACACACGACGACCCAGAGGAAACGCTTATTTGAACGATAGTGTGACTGAGACGATACCCAATTGGACCAGTTATGGTACTGGACGAGCGCGTGGTCATCGTCGGATCCAAGTCGCCCGCCGAAACCCCACCTTGCAAACGACAGCTGATTCTCCCAGCTCGATAAAGCTTACCGAGGGATGAACGGCAATGAAGATGTGACCCTGTCGATTGTACTATATATGTATACTGTATATATGACTGGTTCACCTGATCCAACCAATGAATATATATCAGACTCAGATGGAAGCAGTCAGTGTGTCGATAGAGGCCGCCACAGAGGAGCGGTCCTCTACGACACCCGCTGACGACTGCGTTCGCAGCCAGAAGAGCACAGAACACCCACCGGCAATCCTAAACGATCCCATATTGCTCGACGAGACTCTGAAGCGTGAGAATTGGCCAAAGTCATTGACAACAGTCGCAAGGTGGCCCGTGAGTAGTAAGTAACCGAGTCCAGGATAAATTCCCAGTCATGTCCTCGAACCCTCCCGGCACCAACGACAAGAAAAATCGACGACGTTCCGACTATCCCTTCTTCCTCTCCTACCGCACACGCTGGTTTGCCCTTTCCCCTTGCCCACCCTAGTCTCTGACTCTGTTTCTAACTTTGTCTCCGATATGTCCTCTTCACATCGAACATCGTAAAGGAGCGACAACGACCAATATGCACACGTCAACAACGCCGTCTACTACCACCTCTTTGACGCCATCGTCAACACATACCTCATCCAATGCTGTGGGCTCACACCCACCCAACCCGATTTGGACGGGAACCAGGTCGGACTCGTGGTGTCGTCGTTTTGCGAGGTGTGTCGTCTCGCTTTCATATGTCTTCCCCGACCACATGTCTAATTTGATCACATCACTGATTCACGACACTCAGTTTTTCTCCCCACTGTCGTTCCCGGACGTCCTCGACTTGGGTCTGAGAGTGGCACAGCTTGGAAGGAGCTCGGTCACCTACGAAGTTGGGGTGTTCAAGTCCTTGGGAGAGGACGGGACGTCGGGTACATCGGGGAGCGTGGATGCACCAGCTGCTGTGGGAGGGTACACACACGTCTTTGTTGATAAGCATTCTCGTAAGAGTGTTGCTATGAATGCGCGGGCGAAGAATGGTTTGGAAAAGTTGGTCACTGTAACGCAGCCGCGTAGCGGGGCCAAGTTGTAGGTTATTGTGTCTTATCTCACGTAGGTACACCACGTTTGGCAAATGGATGATTAGGCTATTCAATAGATATTCTAGACTATGCTGTGACTGCTATCATTTCTCCAATGCTTGCAAAATGGCTGGTTTTCCCTCTACATGCCCAACCTCTGAACCCAAGTCAGGAAGACTGATAGGATCTGCAGTGCAAATGGATAACAACATATTTGAATACTTTGAGAGAGAAGCACAATATTAAGGGGGAAAAAGGAGAGACATGGTGGATGATCACTACAGTGCTTTGTATATAATATAGTCTGGACAGACACACAGTAGTACCAATTTGTTTGGTTGGGTAGACTTGTGAATGCCTACTTGCATTGGCAAGAACCTTGCTTGACATTTGTTTGTATTGGTTAGATCAACTTGTTTGTGTGGATCACAACAAGTCTTCATCAGAGCACATCCATTGCATCTCTATGAAAGCTATGTAACTAGTGTTGCACAGGGCCTGGCCTCAAGCCCCAGGCCAAGCCAAGCTGGCCCTATTTAGACTGGGCCTAGCCAGGCCTTATTGCTGGCCTAATTCTGGCTTTGGGCTTGGCTTGAGTTATGCTCGGGCCCTGGGCTGGGGCTGAGGCTGGGGCATGTTAGTGGTACTACTAGCTTCTATAATAGATTTTCCAGCAAGCCCTAAGAACTGTATATCTCTGTTTAGCCTCAAACTGGTAAATGATTGCCAGGATTGAGGCTTGAAACAGTTTTAATATCTCAGATAAGTGCCATAAGTGATGAGGTAATAAGCAGTCATCTGAAGCAGGCCATACTTCCCTCAGCAAAGCTTAGAGATACCAAGAATGCTGCCACACCGGAACTCTGTTCCCACCAGCAGGCACAAACTGCTGCACAAGAGCAGTTGGATGTTGTTATGCGACCTGCGTAACTGTTGACACGTGACTGTGTAATCCTTCTTGATCTACTCTGGCACCTTTCCAGTTCCCCAATTACGTGGTCTGGAGGGCTTCGACTCCAATATGCCAAGGGAAGGCTTTGTTGCTACTCCGCAGATGTAGCTCACTGTGTGGAAACTTGACCTGGGCTAATGCTTCTTGGACAAATGGCGAGCCGACTGTGCTTATAGAGGGCGAGCCCTGCTAAGAGCGATGGTACAAAGTACTGAGCTTACTATTACTGCAAATAGTAAGATGAGTGAAGAGATGGCTTCCAGATCTGAGCGAGATCGAAGCAAGGTGGAACTTTGATAGGGTTTGACTTTTACATGGTGAATTGTGTATATCAAGGTTGGGAAGTTACATGGGAGAAGCATCGCTATTTATAGTATGAGAGGGCTTCAGGGCAGGTTTAAATATAAATACTAATCGGGCAGATCGAGATATGATTGTCAGATCAGATCGGAGGAATTGGACTATGAGGCTATGTGTGAGAGAACATAGCCGAGGAGAGGCTGTCCGTATGAAATACAACAGAATATGAAAATGGAGGAAATGAGACATAGCCTAAATACAGTGTCCACCGCCTTGTACTGCCTTGATGGCGGTGTTGATGGTTGGAGTCTAGAAGGCATTGCCTTCAGTGTTGGGGGTCAAAGGGGTGTCATGGAAATAGTCCCCCATGTCGTACAAGAGGTTGTCCCACAGAAAGGTGAAGGGAATGTCTGTATGAAGGGAAAAATAGGTATTCCCCTGGTTAATCGTAACAGATGTTCCTGCTTCACATAGCCCTACAGATGACACTGAAGGGCTTGATAATGGCTCTCCACCTCCTACTCTACCTGGCATGACTTCATGCAAATGCAGAAATGCTTCCATAGATCCTAATTCCTATATTGATCTCACTAGTGATGATGAAGGCCCAAACACAGGTTCTTGGCTCACAAAAGGTTGGACTGTTGCTTCTCCTTGTTCCAATTCACTAATCTGATATTCTGCAGGCAACAAGAAAGCATGGTTAATACCAGTTAATAAAGGACAACAACCACAGGGTTCAGGCTGTGGTAAATATTGATAGATGATATATCATATTATTGACATTCAATACATTAATATAGGTCCAGTCTCTCAATTACCTGAAGATACAATTGGCCAGGATGGTCTTTTGCAAGATATTGGAGTATTAGAGACTGATGAGTTCCAGAAATCTTGCCAGGAAAGTCACAGTCATGATATCAACCACTTTTTTGGTGAAACATATCAGACCAATGACAAGAAGTTTTGGAATTGCAAGACTTGCTCGTAAGTTTCTGTTTTATAGTACTTCTAACCATTCTAATGATTCTCAAATGTATAGAAAAAAAACTACTCAGCCTATTGCTCTCATATCTGAGATCATATATTGCAACATCATATAAAGTCATGTCATTGCATAAGTTATATATTCAGTCACTGCATAACTACTCAGGCTGATGAACAGTATAGGTAGAGTACCTCAAGTGGGCCAAGGACAACAACTTCATGTTGATGCTTCCCAGGAACTGCAAGCAATGAAAGGAAGATGCAACTCGAATGGCAACTTAGTAGATACAACTCAATTCACACCTGCAACCAGCCATTCTAGAGGAGTGAATAATTCCATACAGTGACCAGTTATTCAATGAAGCTGCTATTCAATGGCTCATAGACACTGATCAGGTAATATACTATAAACCCATATTTGAGACCTCCATTGACCTTCCACCAGCCTATCTCTGCTCTCCAGCACCTATTGTTCAAGAAGATGATCAATATTACTGCCTGTGCTACAAATGGCATGAGAATTGTGAACTGGAATGCGACACATGATGCAATCATTCAAATGTATAAGAAACAAATGATTCAATTGCAGACAAGGCTACTGGTAAGTCAATAGATTTCAATGACATCATTTAGCATAATATATAACCATATTAGAGTGAGTGCATTAGAGGCCATGTCAATCTGATGTGTGACACATGGCAGGCATCAAACACAGATATATATTTCACTGTCACAGGATCTTGGATTGAAGAAATGGCATTTGGAGTCTGGAAACTCAAGACCACCCTTCTGGATTTGATGAGAATGAATAGTGCATACAATAGTATGCATCTGTGACAAGCCCTTTTCAAGGTCATCAAATGACTTGAAATTACACACAAGGTATGCTTATTGCAGTCAGATACTCCAAGCTAATCAGTTTTGTAGGTTGGCCACATTACATGTGACAACGCAAGGAATATGGATATCATGATGGCTGAATTTAGTGGATGTATTGAGCAAGCTACTAGCAAGCAACGGGATGCACAGAAAAGGCAAGTATAGTAAGTAGCAATTATCTTGTTGAAAATATGAGTCAGCAATTAATCTAGTTCACTTGTACTTGTCTTGTGCACATTGTCAACTTTGTGACACAAGTACTTTTGGATGCACATAGTAACTCAAAGGTGTATGATCCAAAATATCCCAATATTGATCTTATTGCAAAACATGGAGATGAGCATGATGAAGTTGATATGATATGCTCGATTTGTGTCAAGGTAATTACAGCTTACTATCTATGTATAATACTATTCAAGCCCATTCCAATTTATAGGAGCACTCATCAGCCAAATGAAAGGAATTATTCCAGCAGATCCAACTCCAAGACAAACCTAATCACCCACCAAGAAAACAGCCCCTCCAACTGTTGCTCGACATGCCAGTAAAATGGTCATCCACATACATACATTATGCTTGAGTGCTCAGAAATTCTCAAAGAGGTGAGTCCTGAGTCAGACAATGTCTCAAATTTGATACTGATATTATTAGTCTCATCTAGGATGTTGATACATTCATTCATGAAATGGCTGTTGCAAAAAAAGATCAGGAGCAACAACAATAGTTCCTCAATCTCCAGCTCACTGATACCATGTGGGTACAGGTCTGGATTCTATTGGCCCTCCATGGCAAGTTGGAGAAGGCACAATAGTCTTTCTCATCCAACTGTGGACCTGCTATTCACCTTGCCCTTCCTGCACTTGAGGCCTTGCACACAGCTTGATATAGCTGAAGTTTCAAGGTTGAGAATGTTGACTATTGACCTGCACTTGAAGCCAGTATTGAAAAGATTGTTGAGTACTATGATTGGACTTTCATGAATGATCTCTACACTATTGTCATGTGTAAGTTCATGGATTATACCCATTGATATATACTTAGATTTGTTTCTTGAAGTACTTGATCCTGTGCAAAAAGGGAGTCACATCTGAAAGTATTGGGAAAAAGACCTTTACAAGAAGGTGCTGAAGTATGTGGAAGACATGATATGTTGTTGATCATATACTATCTCCTATTGAACATATTCAATAGTATCAGGAACATTACTTGGAGTTGAATGGAATAGGTGTCAAGAAATCAACTAAAAATGCAAAAACAATATCTGCATATGGCAAAATAAGCCAACTCCTGCGAGAGCTTTCAGATGATGACAAGGCTGATGATGCTGAGAATTTGGACACATTGTCAATGCATGGTGACTCCTGGTATGCTGAGTTTCATGGCTACCTCAACTCCAAAGACCAGCTTCCCCTTTGTATGTCAATTGTTCAATGGTAGGGGTTGAATGCTACTTGATACCCAGTTTGGGCATTACTTGCCTGCAACTATCTCTCTGTCATGGCTACCTTTGTCTTGAGTGAACATGCCTTCTTGTCTGCAGGGATCATGATTAGTAAACAATGAAATTGACTCAAAGGGGACATTATTGAAGTACTCCAGTGCCTCAAATGCCTTATCTATTGTGACCTCCTCTTTCGTCATGGTAAAGATCTGTCAGTCCTATCAGAGGTCACAGCAGCAGCTGACAACAACCCTTTCATATCATCTTTGTCCCAGGAAGAAGGTTTGGAAGAGGACTAGGATGCATTGATTGAAAATTTAGATGATATTGAAGGATTAGCTGATGTAGATGAAGGAGATGATATTCCTATGATTGTGCTAGACTAAATATATTTCTTCAAGTGCTGATTTTACACTCAAGCATTGGCCTGAGCCTGAGCTAGGCCTAAGCCGAGCTTGAGCCCTCAACAAGAGCTCAGCTATAATATCTCACAAGCTTGAGCCCTATGGGGCCAAGCTTAAGCTGGGGCTCTCAAGCCAAGCCAGGCCCTATGCAACACTATATGTAACTAACTATGAAGGTCATGACAGGCTCATAATAAAGGCTAAAGGCTCATTACAAACAAAAGGCAAGTAAAGTGGGACTCATAGCTCTTAACCTCACTAGCAATGAGTGGAAAAGATTAAGAGAACAAAACTGAGGTCTTCTGGTGGTGACTTGGGCCTTTATATACTGTCTAGGAGTCTACACTAGATCTAACAATATGCTATGCTACATGCATGATAGATGAGGTTAACATGAGGAGGGAGGGATTGCATATTACATCCCTTAGCTTTAATGAAACCTATATTGATCAAAGACCTGGTGCATCCACTTTCCATGAGAACTTTTAAGGAAAACTATCTGTAATGGTTTAAGGTCTTATGCTCATCACATGTATCTATGAACTGTACCAAATCCCAGGTGATAAATGCTCATTGGTACAGCAAATAGTTAAAAGGGAAATAAATCATACTGTATATAATTAGAAGGTCTTTCCTTTCATGTACAGTATCCCAGGAGGTTTGCAATCCATCTCCTTGTTGATATAAAGTGCCAATGCCATATAATGGTTTTTTTTTGTTTTTGTTTTTGTTTTTTTTTTCCATGTTTAGGGAATTGCAGGGATACCAGGTACCCATGATGGGTCTCAGGTATGGGTACCTATGGGTATGGGTATAGGTTGGAATCTACATACCTGAGGCAAACCCGGGATCCATGGCCATGGATACTGGTACCTGTGAGAACTTATGGCAATGCTTTATCCTATACCATGAGTGTTGTAATATTAGATGGCAGTAAATTGCATTCCAGGGCAAACAATGTCCTGCCTTTACTGTCTGTACCATGTGCTGCATAACATAATATACTGTTAAATGACAACAAATTGTATTTCAGGGGCAAACAAGTATGTAACAGGTTTAAAGAGACATAATAGGAATGAGAAAATTTCCTCCTACACCATTATAACTGGCAAATGCATCCCCCATCCAACAGAAAAGGCTCTTGCTATTGAAGAGACCCACAGGGGCAAGCAACAACCATTGGAAGAGAACAACAACCCAGCAAAGAAGCAATAAAGCAATAACCACCAACCTGATGTGGCACCAGCAAATGAAACAGATAACTTGGGCAGTAGTAAACAAACAGCCTGCACTGCCAATAGCGAGGAAGATGGCACTGATGTACAGTTGGTTGCAAGTGACAGTGAAAATGACACCAAAAAAACATCAGACATGGAATGAAGTAATCTGTAATTATTTGTTAGTATATTCACACATTGCTTATGATGATTCAGAATGCATAATGAGGGACTGGACATCCCCCATCTATGCATTCTTCACCCCCATACCTAACATCAAATATGTTGATGGACGATAGAGTCATATTTTCAAGTGCCTTGGAAAGAGCTGCAAATAGTCTGTGTGCTGGTTCCTTGACAAAGATGATAAGGGGTTGACCAATAACATGTGCAAGCATGTTAAGGCTTGCTGAGGCGAGAATGTTTTGAATGCACTCAGCAAGACATCTAGCCTTGATGGAACCTGTTAAGCTGTAACATGATATTGATCTAATGGCTCCATTAAATTAGCATTAGCAATGAAAAGAACAGTCTCTTACTCGAACTGGCCACACATGAAGGCTGAGACAAGATGAGTGGTACTACTTTGGTTTGTTGCACATGCAGTAACATGGTTGCATAGAATTGAGATTGTTTGTTGGGTTGTTGAGAACCTGCGCCCATTCAACATTATCAAAAACTGTGCATTTCAGTGTTTAATGAAGACAGGGCAACTTGAATACTACTTACCACATCCAAGTACCATATCCTGAGATATGAAAGTTGTTTTTGGGTGTGCATGCAATCATGTAGCTAAAATACTGCAGGTGAGTATGTGTATTGTACAACTACCATGTTACTGTATCTACTTACCAGAAATATGATGGCAAACTGAATTTTGCAACCAACACATGGACCTCTCCCAACTACCAAGTGCTTTCTGCATTCATGGTCTATATTGCCATTGAGAGAAAGGCCCAATCATATATCCTAGATGTTGTTGAGGTGGCAAAGGTAGGCAGCAGAGAGATGCACTTTACCTTGCTGAGATTGTGTCAATATCAGTTGCATACAGGCAAAATCCTTGCTGAGACATTTGCAAATGTCCTGGATGAGTTTGGAATCTCAGATAAGGTCAGTAGATAACAAAACACGTTCAATGTACCTAATAACAATAAATTTGAATAGATACTGGTGGTGACAGGGGACAATGTGACTTTGAATGATACCATGATGGAACACTTGGGAGATCTTGTTGTGCACTTCAGTGGCAGCTCAAGCCATGTGTGATATGTCCTGCACATCACTAATTTAGTAGCCAAGAGTCTGCTGAAACCATTTAATACACCAAAGAAGGGGAGTAGCCAGG
Organism: Boletus eberwhitei; assembly: GCA_038090915.1. NCBI lineage: Eukaryota > Fungi > Basidiomycota > Agaricomycetes > Boletales > Boletaceae > Boletus > Boletus eberwhitei. Next base: position 19,195 of record JBBPNO010000365.1, read on the forward strand.
TGTACACTGACTGTTACGATTGACCAGGGAGATACCTCTTTTTCCCTCCCAATAGACATCCCCTCCATCTCTCTGTGGGACGACCTCATGTACGACGCGGGGGATTACTTTCACGACACCCCTCTGACTCCCAATGACGAAGGCGATGCCTTCTGAACTCCGACCATCTACACCGCCAACAAGGCTGCGTAACGGTGGTGGACACTGGATTCCGGCTATGTTTCATTTCCTTCATTTCGTATCATAGTATTTCACATCGGACAACATCTTCTTGGCAGTGCTCTCTCGCACACTGCCTCGTAGTTTCTATATCCCCCGATTCCATCTGAGATCTGATTCCCACTTCCTATTTAGTATTTATAACCAAGCCTACCCTAAAGATCCAGAGTACTATATATAGGAACGCTTCTTTCATGTAAATCCCCAACCTTGATATACACAATTCACCGTGTAAAGTCAATCACCATCAAAGTTCCGCCTCGCTTCGATCTCACCTAGATCTGGAAGCCATCTTCTCGTTACTCTTGCTATTTGCAGTAATAGCAAGTGCAGTACTTTGTACCATTGCTCTTAGCAGGGCTCGCCCTCTATAAGCATGGTCGGCTCGCCATTCGTCCAAGTAGCGCCAGCCCACGTTTGGGCTTCTGCATAGTGAGCTACATCTGCGGAGTAGCGACAAAGCCTTCTCTCAGCATATCAGAGTCAACGCCCTCCAAACCACGTAATTGGGGAACTGAGAAGGTTGTTAAGAAAGGACAACTCCGATGTAACTCCAATGAACCGGAGTTACTTGAGGGTGTCGGGACTTGGCTTCACCTTATGTGGTGCGCCCTTGCTCGAGTCCGATGTCCCGGATTTCGAGGACGTAGGAAGGTTAGAGGTATGGACTCGACGTGGTCAAACGTCAAGTCGAGTGGAGGTCGGAGTGAGTCGTCGAGACTCGGACGGAGGACAGGAGTGGTGTTCAGAGTTGATATTCGAACTGACTTCTACAGGAGTTGTACTGATGGTTTATATACGGTTGAGACGAAGGTATTAGTAACGGAGGCAGTAACGGAGTTGGTACCTCGCCGGAGCGGTGCTCCTAAGCAAGACAGACACTGGATTGGAGGTATCTACAAAGCGAGACTAGGACGGATGAAGAAGCATAGGTATGTATGAGTAAGTAGGTGAGATTACTATACACAAGTCCGAGAGCGTGGAAGTACGTTCTGTAAGAGAACGCGCCGGAGTTGTGGACGGAAGTCCGGAGTTGGACTTGTTGAGTCATACGGGATATGACAAAGGTGCCGGTTGTAGATCAATAAGGATTACACGGTCACGTGTCACGGGTTACGCAGGTCGCGTAACACTGACAATGTGATGGTGATCAATCTCCAGGGCTGGAGTGAGGATGTTGCTGACCCAAATCCTAACAAAGGATGTGGTCACAGAAATACTAGGCTTGCTTAGAATTATAGAGACAAGGAGATGATGGAAAAACTGAACAAGAACTTGACTGGAGTTCTTGGGGCATTGATATTCAGGTTTATATACTACTGATATATGTTTGGTGATGTTTACTAATGGTCTGTGTATAGGATATAGGGTATATGATGTCATAGTGACATCATGGGTCTGGAATGTTCTAGGCTACATAGTAATTAAATAAAGAAGTTGAATGTTCTAGAATGAGCAGTAATTAAATATACATGTTATGACATCATGATCTAGGCCATGTCACATGATGAGAAGATGTAAGTAATCATGTGATGAGTCATGTGATGTGAAAAAAAGAATATGTTAGGAAATGAGTTTGTAACACTACCCCTCTTCTATGGTTTGTATTGCAGGTGAGACCAAATAGGAATAGGAGTGGTAAATGTTTTGTAAGGTTTAAATAGGAAATCAAAGTTCTTGTGAAGCATTCTTAGCTTCTAGGGTGCATGTGGTTTTCTTCTATAGAAGTCTGTTATGGCATCCTTTGCCAAAAAGAGGTTCTTTTTGGGTTCCCAGGTTCAATCTTCATCATTGTACTCTTTCCAGTAAATCAGAAATTCCAAGCAGTTCCCTTTCAATCAAGCATCTACTATATATTCGACCTCAAATTCATCATTTGCTTCATTGGTGACCTGCACCCCCAGTTAGCCATTCCTTGTAAGGTTTTATATGGCTAATATTTACAATAGGATAAATTTTCATGGAAAAGGGGAGCTTAAGCTCAACTGCATTCATTCTGATCATTTTTTCCACTTGATATAGACCTAGCCATCATTCTGTTAGTTTATGAAATTGATGGGTTTTTTGTAAGTTTAGGTTCTCTGTTGATAGCCAAACTTTATCTTTGAAAGGTTTTTGCAATGAACAGAAGGAAGATACTAGACTCAATATCTCAAGCATTGCCAACTAAGACAATATGTGAGAGAGCAAGGAGCAATATCAAGATTAAGGAAGTCTACATGGTACACTACCAGCTACTTATATACTACCAATAGTGGTGCATGGACCGTGCTGTGCTATGACATTGTAGAGTACTGGGTATGACATCACAGGAATAGGAAAGTGTTAGTGTCCAATGGTGGAAGTATCTACAATGGCATGAGATGTGCATGGTGGGCACATGTGATCAGAGAATAGTTCAGATCACCTTAAGGGTGAGGCTATGTATGATATATGAAATTACACTAAGATATATAGGAATGATGATGGTGAAATGAAAGGGGCATATTAGGTGTGTTGCATAGATGAGATCTCCTAGAGCTATAGATAAGGGCCTAGGGCTGTATTGTGAGATAGTGCTGGTGATAAATAGCTGAGATTGCATTATAAGATGGGATCAACTATAAATAAGGAGGGCCTGCATCTGAGATGGAGGCCTCAATCTGTGATTGTAGATTGGGGGATCGAAAAGACATCTGCTGTGAGGCAAAGCCTAATCAGTGTCATATTGGGAGAGTATCTACCATGAGGTAAAACTGATGTTCTTGTGTGTTTGGGACATGGGGTGTACCGTAAGATGGTGTATGTTACAATTTTCTCCTCTTATCCACATGTTCTCCTATTTTCTTACTTCTCCATTGTATGATTATGAAGACATACATCTGTGTCCAATGTTAATTTTCTACTCTTAGTTCGTGTGGATGTACTTCTCCTCATTCTTCTTCAATCAGACTAACCTCTCCTTGTCATTTCTATTACAATGACACATGTTCCATATTCCATAACATTCCATATGATTCCTTTCCTGTTCCTCTCTTTTTCCTTTCTAGTCTCACTGGTCTGTGCACACTTTCTTCCTTATAAATACTTTGCATTCCCCTTGTATTCTTTACTCTTGGTCTACACAATCAAAGCGTATATTAAGTCTCAACCCCAGTCCAAACCCTTAGTCACTTTGAAGCTAGCTAAAGCTAGCACATCTGCTTGTGAACCTCAACTTCTCGGATGTTGGTCTCTATGTGAGCATCGCCCGAGTAAGTTGATTAGTATCGAGTTCCCCCTTTGATATGCTCCACATAACAAAAGACCAAGAGTAACTTCAGTCCCACCTATTTAGATGAAGGACCTCCCCATCGTCACCACAAGTTTTCACAAGGGACTGTTCTCCCTTAATCCGAAAGAGTCTGACATCGAGATTGACTCCCCTCCTTAAAGCAACACCCCAGTAAACCCCAGACCCATAGTCGTGCCACCGGCGAACCCTAGACCACTAGCCCAGTCCATCACACCCTCACTGTTACGCGACCTGCGTAACTGTTGACACGTGACCGTGTAATCCTTCTTGATCTACAACCGGCACCTTCCCAGTTTCCCAATTGCATGGTCTGGAGGGTGTCAACTCTGATATGCCGAGGGAAGGCTTTGTCGCTACTCCGTAGATGTAGCTCACTATGCAGAAACCTGAATATGGGCCAATGCTTCTTGGATGAATGGCGAGCCGACTGTGCTTTAGAGGGGGGATGCCTGACTAAGAGCGATGGTACAAAGTACTGCACTTGCTATTACTGCAAATAGCAAGAGGAGTAAGGCGATGGCTTCCAGATCTGGGCAAGATCGAAGCGAGGCGGAACTTTGATAAGAGGTTGACTTTACACAGTAAATTAGTGTATATCAAGGTTGGGATTTACATGAAAAGAGCATCACTATATATAGTGCAAGAGGGCTTCAGGGCAGGCTAAGTATAAATACTAATTGGGATAGGTAAGAGGCAATGTCAGATCAGATCTGGGGGAATTGGACTATGAGGCTATGTATGAGAGAGCATAGCTGAGGAAAGGCTGTTTGTATGAAATGCAATATGAAATGGAGGAAATGAAACATAGCCTAAATACTGTGTCCACCGCCTTGTGCAGCCTTGATGGTGGTGTTGATGGTCGGAGTTCAGAAGGCATCGCCTTCACCATTGGGGGTCAAGGAGGTGTCGTGGAAATAATCCCCTGCATCATATAGGAGGTCGTCCCATAGAGAGGTGGAGGGAATGTCAGTTTGGAGGGAAAAATGAGTGTCCCCTTGGTTAATCATAACACTCACCACCACCAGCACCTAACATACCAAAGATGTCTTTCAAAGCCACCGAACTCAAAGTGGCCCTCCCCACTGACTTCTCTGGAAAATCTGCAGACACTTCCTGTTGGATCAAAGCTATAAAAGCCTACTTCTCCCTAAATGCTATCCTCTACTCCACCGACAAGGGAAATGTTACCACCATTCTGAACAAAATGAGCAAAGTGCAAGGAGCCAACTTTGCTGAAATGTGGTACAACAAACTCACTGACACCACGATTGCCAACTCCGAGAAGACCTTTGAAAAATTTGTATAGAACTTTGAAACCACATTTTATCCCTTCAATACTAAGGCCACCACCTGACTAGACCTGTCCAAACTAGTCCAGAAATCCATCAAATGCCCAGATGGAACCCATGACGACGGTTTCCAACAATACATCACCAACTTCCAGAACTTGGCCTGCAAAGCAGGAATCACAGACAACATCACCCTCATCGATCAATTCTTCCTCGGAGTCGACCAGCAGATCACCACCATGATCCTCTCCATGACACCCATCCCCACCATAATCAAAGAATGGATTGAACAAGCCAAGAATTTCCATGCCCAGAAAATGCGTATAATGGCCCTCAAAGGAGGATGCCCCTAGAACTCTTTTACACCTCGCCCTCAGAAAGACCCAAACACTATGGATGTGGACAACATCACCATATCCAAACTAACCCCCACCGAACGAGCTTGCTGTTTTCACAAAGGACTCTACCTCCATTGCAGAAAGAAAGGCCATAATGCCAACAATTGCACCACCTTCTCCACCTCCAGCCATTGCCCCGCCAATCAGAATGTACACGCTACCAAAGTCGTGACACCATCCACCCCTGTCAAAGAAACCCCACAATCCAAACTAGACAAATATGTTAATTCGCTGAAAACCTCTGGGAAAAGCAATGATGACATTGTCTCCATCCTCAAGATGTGCTATGAGGAACCATTGGAGGACCTAGCCAAGCTACAGACCATGTCACATGGCATGCGAAAAGCACAGGATTTTTGAAAAGGAAAGCTGCCTCGATGTCTCCTTTCCTTCACCTGAACCATGTACTAGTTGCATCAAGAAACAATAGAACTATGTGCCTTTCTATTTCGCTACATGGGATTAAACAAACCATCAACACTACTGTCCTGATTGATTCTGGTGCTACTGGAAACTTCATTGATCCTCGACTCCTACCACTTGGAATCATCAAACTTACCTGGATATCAAACCCCATCATTGCCTATAATGTAAATGGAACTCCCAATACCAAGAGAACCATCCAATGAATGGCCAAGATATCATTCTCCACTGGTCAACTCTCCGACATGGTTAACTTCATGATAGTACACCTCTCCCACCCACAGGTCATCCTAGGAATGCCCTGGCTCAAGAAATGGAACCCCATCATCAACTGGAGGACCTTCACTATCGATTTCTCCCCACGGGTTGAGAGGTCTTTTCGTGAGTATCCTCCCTGTGAAGAAAACATTAACAAGGTCACCATATCCATGGAAATCACTCAGGCCGAAAAGCCTAAAGATGTTACTCTCCCTAACTTTTGCTCCAACTTCACCAACGTCTTCAATGAAGCCACCCACGCCAAACTTCCTCCTCATTGTCCCTATGATCACACCATTGATCTGAAAGACACTTTTATCCCAAAAATCGCAAAAGTCTATCTACTTAACCCTGCTGAAAAGGAAGCTTGCAAGGCTTTTGTCGCAGAACATCTGAAAACTGGTCACATCATCCCCTTGAAATCTCCCCAAGCTTCACCTTTTTTCTTTGTCCTGAAGAAGGATGGCTCCCTACGCCCCTGTCAAGACTATCGCTACCTCAACAGCCATACCATACACAATGCTTACCCCCTACCCCTTATCTCTGAATTAGTCAATGACATGAAGGAATCCAATTACTTCACAAAATTCGACATCTGCTGGCGGTATAACAACATCCGTATCTGTGAGGAAGACCAATGAAAAGCAGCCTTCATCACCCCACAAGGCCTTTTTGAACCCACTGTCATGTTCTTCGGCTTCTGCAACACACCAGGCACCTTTCAAGCATTCATGAATCATATCTTTGCTGACATGATTGCCGAACGTTGGCTCAAAATCTACATGAACGACTTAGGTCTACACACAGCTGGTACCCTACAACTCCATCACGAGCGGACATGCTGTGTTCTCCTATGCTTACGTGAAACTGGACTCTGTAAAATTATCAAAATGCTCCTTTGACACCCTGACCATGGAATACCTTGGTGTTATCATTGGCAATGGGCAAGTCCAAATGGACCCAACTAAACTCTCCGCCATTGCCACCTGGAAACCCCCCACCTTGGTCAAGAGAGTTTGTTCATTCCTTGGCTTCGCCAACTTCTATCACAAATTCATCCCCAACTACTCCAACATCATCACCCCGCTCACTTTCCTCACCAAAAAGGATCAACCCTAGACATGGACTCAGCTCCAACAACATGCTTTTGATACCCTTCACCATGTTTTCTTATCTGCACCCATACTCTCCATCCCTGACACCTCTCGTCCCTTCCACCTTATGACCAACACCTCCCTTCTTGCTGCAGGAACTGTCCTCATGCAAAAGGATTCAAATGGTGACCTCCACCCTTGTGCATACTTCTCCAAGACCTTCTCTCTTGCAGAACGTAACTATGACATTTACAACTGTGAACTTCTGGCCATAATCCTTGCGCTCGCTGAATGGAAACACTACCTCCAAGGCACTCCCTTCCCCACCTCCATCATCACTGATCACAAAAATCTTTCTTACATCAAAGACCCCCACAAACTTTCTTATTGCCAAGCTTGATGGGCTCTTTTCCTGCAGGACTTCCATATTACTTGAGTTGTCACCCCCGGCACCCACATGGGCCCTGCTGACGCTTTCTCTTGTAAAGATTCTCCCGACACCACCCTTGATAACCTCAATGCTTCCATCCTTCCAGATCCAATAGTCATTAATGCCCTCGATCTCACCCTTTCCACCTCTATTGCCCACTTCACCTTGTCTGACCCTTTTGTTCTACGTGTCCTCCACGCTCTCCAAACGGGATCCCCACTCTTCTTTTGCACCACCCTTGCTGATTGGACCTTCAATAATGGTCATCTTTACTTCAAGGGCCATATATTCATCCCACCCACCTCCCGTGCCACCCTCCTCCATGCCATCCACTCTTCTTCCCTTTCCGGTCATATGGGCATCTTCTATACCAAGTCTATTCTCGAACGTGATTATTGGTGGCCTGGCCTTGCCTCATTTGTCAAGAACTTTGTCGATGGCTGTGTCATCTGCCAACAGAACAAGGTCAACACCCACCCCACCGTTTCCCCCCTCACCCCCATTCCCTCCTCCCACGATATCCCCATCAAAAAAATATCTGTCGACCTCATAACTGACCG
>JBBPNO010000366.1:0-27058 GCA_038090915.1 Boletus eberwhitei
GGCTGGAGGTTTTTACTACGAGGCAAGCGTTCTTTCTCCCGGCGGTAGTCTGCCAAGTGTGTGATGGCTGATTAGTTAACACAGCGTTGGGGAGATGCGCCAGTACACTCTATCGCCGCTGCTCTATTTCTGCCGCGTAGCTCGATACATTTCTTCGATGAAATTGGGTATGAGCACCCACCCTTTACGCATTGCCCTACCGACGGGCAGCGTTGGGCCAATGGTCGATGCTCGTGCAACTCAGAAACCAGTTTTGACTATAACGGTTACTCCTGTCTACGACGATGGGAAAACACTATATGATTCATTGACATGGTCATCACATCGCTATCGCGCTCTCCGCCGTCCTTCTGGTCTAGAACTTGACAGTGGGCACGGGCAAATCTGATCTGCTACTTCAAATACATGTACATAAACATCATGGTTCTGTGATAGAGAGCCCCATCTATATCAAATAATTATACACAATCTTTTTGGTCTATTCGCAGGCGTTGGTAGTATTGTCAGTAACTTTTGCTGAAACCGACCTTAATATGCTAAGACTGCATTGACGTCACGGGGCCTGTCGGTCCCGACTCCCACGGTAAACTTGTATGCAAACGAGCACTAACTCTGGTAAGTTATAAGGCTCTGACAATTCTCCCCTGTGATTTAGCTTTCTGAGCTACACTTTCTGCGCTCGAGGGATTGACGCAGTCTGCTCGCTTACAGCATTTGTCATACAAAAGGAAGATTGAAACTGTGGTGTCGAGCTCAGGGATCTCGTGTCCACTTACTAGTTGGTATGTCTCATCAGGATCTGCTTCGTGAAGCGTGGCAGGCCCCAAGCGATGATATTTCCTTGATCCCCGCCTCCCAGCCCTCATGATTCTATCGACGAGTCTGAGCAGCTTCCACAGTGGGCTACTGCTCTCTCGCGTGACGATCTATTTCGTCGTCCTCACACCCTGGCTTTTGAGTACGTTTCTGAATGTATACAACATTTTCCTACTTTTGGACGACCTTTGGTCAATAGTTATTCACGTCAGAAGACTCCTTATCGCATTGCAATATGCTCGTTATCTATGATGGACTGCGGCGCCGCATGCTATGTGTTGTCATGGCTTCCAGGCCAGCCTTACAGCCCCCTGGACAGGTTACAAGGTTGATTGTGTTACACGAATACTTGGGTTGGTGTATGGTGAGAGCATCATCCGCACGCTCTTGCAAACGCCAGTAGCTGGTCTGCCAGTGGTGTGCAAGACACAATGGCGCAAAAGCAGTGTCTAAAGAGACTCGTGCCAATAACTGGCTTGAGAAGGTCCGGCCGTAATGACCTGTGGTTTGGATGACCGACGCGGTTCCAATAGGCCTAGTAGGGTTGGTAAGACGCTGTGCGATTGATCATTAATGCATTGCCGACTCCGGCCACTGCCCCGCGTCAGACGATGATCATCTTGAGTGACTTGCGGCTGGTCCTTATAATCTCGTCATCACACTGCATATCGTTCATCTCTGGCGTTAATTAGCTGTGTTGCCAGCAACAGTGACTTGAATTGCTCATTCGCAGCAATGGCTGTTCCACCAATGGTAGGCTACACCGCGTACGGTGGGCTTTTGGGATAGGAGACTCGTTTACTCAATGCCAAGAATCTGCGAGCAATGGAAGCCAAGCCCACGGTAGTACGGTAATTCCTCCCAAAAACCGTTTTTGCTGTGCCTCTATCAGATCATGTCCCGATTGACTTTGCAGCCCAAGGTCGAAGACGCCATACGACAAGCTCCGAGCCTCAGCGCTCAGCCTTTGTCGGGAATTCTGAACCCGCGATAACCGTAATTGCACCTCGTGGTCGAAGAGAACCGCCAGTTTGGGAGTGGCTCGGGATGTTGCTCTACCATTTTCAGTGGGTGACCAGAATTCGTGAAGAGGTGCCAGAGTTTCCATCATGATCCTTCCGTCGGGAGCAAACGTCACCACCAGCTACCCATTGCCCTTCTCGACGAACCGACAGCCGCTGGTCCATGTGGGCCAAGCAGAATATGTCGTAAGTGATCACTGCTCTGACCATACCTTTACGCCGCATTATGCTAGCGTTTGGTCATTTACAGCCTCAGAGTGCGGTCAAATTCGGGTTGCGAACCAACTGTAACCGCCCCCGGTGGCTGCATGCAGCTCGACTCATGTCAGCATCGAGGGTCGCGTCGAATCCTATAAAACGTGATGGAGAAAGGAAATATCTCTCCATCATACCCTGCAGTCCGACATCTTCTAATCCCTTTCTTCACCCATAGACTACTTTTTTGATTTCCACGTTATCACTCTACACTAGACCTCCTCATCAATGGCGTCAGTTGCAACCCCCGCACAAGTCACTTCCGACGTCATCTCTAACCTCAAGGCCACCCTCCCTACTATGGAGCAGCCTTCTTACGCGCCGTCTACTCTTATCGATGTCTTGTCGTATGCCGCTGAGCGGTACCCATCGCACAAGCTTAGCTTCATGACCTCCGCTCATGACTCGACCATCCAGACCAAGACTTTCAGCTCTTTCAACCAGAGCGTGCGCAACCTCGCTCGCGCTCTCTTGGAATTAAACAAGCCTGTTGGATCTATCATTCTTGTTTACTTGACAGAACATGAAGACAACATGGCTGCTGTCTGGGCTTGTCTTCTTGCCGGTTACGTGCCGTGCCTGCAGCCCGCTCTCAGCGCACAGCAGGCCCACAAGGAGGCTCATGTCGCCCACGTTACGAATGTGACTCGCTCGTCTACCTGGCTCACTAGCGAAGCTGGGGCAGATCAAGTGGGATCTATTCCCGGGTTGGAGATCCATCTTCTCTCCCAGCTCAGGATCGCGGCAGAAGGGTATAGCGTGTCGGCTGACTGGGTCGCCCGACATGTTCAGCCTGATGATGAAGCTATTTTCTTCCTGACTTCCGGATCATCTGGGTTCTCGAAAGTGGTCGTTCACACTCACCGAACTATCTTGGCGGCTTGCTCTGCGAAGGGCATTGCCTATGGATTGACTTCCGAGTCTAACATCCTGAACTGTGAGTCTTTATGAGCTCTGGCTGTTCTTCCAATTTGACATGTAATTGATAGGGGTTGGTTTCGACCACGTTGCCGGATCACTCGAGATGCACGTCACTCCTTTGTTATACGGCGCATCTCAGGTCCACGTCCACGCATCCGTCATCCTGTCCGATCCCCTGCGCTTCCTTCGCTTGATTGAAGCCAATTCTATCGGCGTCACCTTTGCTCCCAACTTCCTTCTCGCCAAGCTTACCCGGGATCTGGAAAAGAGAATGGACCTCTTTGGGACCTTTGACCTGTCCTCTCTCACGCGTATAAACAGCGGTGGTGAGGCGGTCGTCTCAAAGACGGCAATGGCCTTTGCCGCTACGCTCAAGAACCTTACTCGCGAACCCTCCAAGTTATCCTTTGTCATCTCTCCTGGTTTCGGTATGACTGAGACTTGGTGAGTACCGAGTGCTCTAAGAAGGGTATCATGCTAACGGATTCTGTGCAGTGCTGGATGCATATACAACCCTGCCGACGTCACTGTTTCTGAACCCAAGTTCGAGTTCCTGGAACTTGGTGTTCCCAACGCAGGATGTGAGATGCGCATTGTCAGTCCCGAGGATGGCGTCACACTTCGTCCTGACGGTGAGAGTGGAGAGCTTCAAGTTCGTGGGCCCATGGTGTTCCTCCGATACTACAACAACATCCAAGCGACCGAGTCTTCGTTCGTCGAAGGTGGTTGGTACCGCACCGGAGATGTTGGTATCATCCAAGAGGGTGCCTTGAGACTCAGTGGACGCATCAAGGAAACCGTCATCGTTCACGGTGTGTCCTACGGTATTCCTGAGCTCGAGACTCACCTCCAGACTGTGGAGGGTGTCACCCACTCTTTCCTTGGCGCTGCGCCTTACCGTGCTCCCGGACAACAAACCGAAGGCTTCGTCATCTTCTACTCGCCTACTTTTGACTTGTACGGCGAGGATGCATCCTCCAAGTTGTTTGCCACCCACCGTGCGCTGCGCGATATTTCGGTCAAGATGATCACGCTCCCCCCCCAGCATATCGTTCCTATTCCCCTCGACCAGATGGAGAAGACCACGCTTGGAAAACTCTCTCGCTCTCGTCTTATCGCCCGGTTCAAACAGGGTGAGCTCGCCAAGCACATCACTCGTGCCGAGGAGCTGCTCAGTCAGGCCCGTGGAGCGACCTTTGTCACCCCTGCGAGTGAAACCGAGAAGACGCTCGCGCGCATTTACGCTGATATCTTCAACTTGGACGTTGCGGATGTCTCTGCCGCGGACAACTTCTTTGAACTTGGTGGTACTTCTATCGATGTTATTCGCCTCAAGAGAGAGGGCGAATCTGCGTTTGATATCGTCGACCTTCCGACCATCCAAATTCTCAAGCACCCTGTCATCTCGAGTCTCGCCAACTACGTCGATGCTTTGAAGTCCAAGAGTGTCAGCACAGAAGAGTACGATCCTATTGTGCCTCTTAACCTTACCGGTAGCAAGACACCCATCTTCTTCGTTCATCCCGGTGTCGGCGAAGTCCTCATCTTCGTGAATCTCGCCAAGTACTTCCACAACGAGCGGCCATTCTACGCGTTCCGTGCTCGTGGTTTCGAACCCGGGCATCCATTCTTTACATCTATGGACGAGATGGTTTCCTCTTACGCTGCAGCTGTCAAGCGGACTCAGCCTCACGGTCCTTATGCTATCGCTGGTTACTCGTATGGTGGTGTCGTTGCCTTTGAGGTTGCCAAACGTCTCGAAGCTATGGGAGATGAAGTCAAATTCACCGGTCTCATCAACATTCCCCCGCATATCGCCGACCGTATGCACGAAATTGATTGGACGGGTGGTATGCTCAACCTGTCCTACTTCCTCGGTCTCGTGTCGAAGCAGGATGCGAACGAGCTCGCACCACCGTTACGGCCTCTGTCTCGCAAGGAGCAGTTGGAAGCTGTCTGGAAATTGTCTCCTCCCGAGCGTCTTGTCGAGCTACAACTCACGCCCGAGAAACTCGACCACTGGGTCAACATTGCTGGATCGCTCATCGAGTGCGGCAAGGACTACAACCCAGGCAGTTCAGTTTGTAAGTCTTCTCATAATTATGTCACCAAAGTCATTGCCCATTAATCATTACCTGACCATTAGCCGTCGTTGACGTGTTCTACGCCATTCCGCTGCGGGGATCCAAGGAAGATTGGCTGAACAAGCAGCTCAAGCCATGGGGAGAGTTTAGCCGTGAAGAGCCAACATACACGGACGTCCCAGGACAACATTACACTCTCATGGACTTTGACCATGTTCCCGGGTTCCAAAAAATATTCAGGAACCGTCTTGAAGCTCGTGGTCTATAATATAAGCTCCACTGTTCCCGGCGTGCAAGGGAGTAAGTAGATGCGACTCGAATCCGTGGAAAAAAAAAAAGGATCTTGGGCTTTCGTATATTTGTTACATTGTACCTTCTTGACGATCATTACTTGCTAACTTGTTGTTATGATAAGCACCCTTGCGGGTGTTCTAATATACTGTTTACTGGAAAACATGGGAGCGTTGGTGCATTTCTGTTTACATAAACATGATTTGTCCGAGTCTATTTGGCAAGAAGTTTAAGCACAGGTTCTCTATTGAGACCTTCCATTCCGCACGACGACCCTCTCAACACTGGGCGAGCGCTTCTTCCCCTATAAAGCCCTCGCAAACGACAGGGAAGGCCTGAAGCAAGAATGAGCTCACTAGCGTTCCTCGTGACGGAGTTGCAGGTAGCCGCTCTGATGCGTTTAAGTTGGTTGCATGAACCGAACGTCACTGACGCATCGTTACATCACAGTCTTTGGCCAGCGAGTCCAGGAGGAAACACCCAGAAATACGCGAGGTCCGACAGCTTCCCATCCCCAAACTAGCTTTACTCACACCCAGACAGGCAGCGGAGAAATCGCTCGCGATCCTCAGGTCTTCGCCGGATCAAGCCACAGCTTCACTCGCATCTGGTGGGTTCGTGATTCACGTGTATTCGTTCTCTTTTTTGTCTGTCGTCTCATATGTAGAAGACGGTGCACAGTCTGATGATCTCCTCCGTCCGGTCTTTATGGGATGCGCCACCAAGAATGCGAAGGTCGTCGCGATATCGCTCGGGTCGCTTCAACGGCTCATTGCGCTCAAAGCAGTTCCCCAGTCCGCCGTGCCGATGATCATCAACACGATGAGCGATGCCATGAGTCAGGGTGTTGATATTCAGCTCCGTATTCTACAGACGCTCGTCTCACTCATAACGAACTTTCCCTTTGTTCACGGAGAGTTGCTTGGCGAAGTATGTTTTGCGCTTTGATATCAAAGAGAACACGACCCATTGAACTTGACCTACAGGCTCTACTTTTGTGCTTCAGATTGCAAGACTCTCGGATTGCGGTGGTGTCGTCTACGGCTGCCGCCACGCTTCGTCAACTAGTAATGTTTGTCGTTGACAAGATGGTCGAAGAGGACAAGCAAGACTCTGTGGATTTGAAGCTGGTGGAACATGTGACTCTTCCTGATGGAACTACGGCCGCCCTGGGACCCTTCGCGAGAGATGCATACTCTGTCTTTGAGGATCTGTGTCTACTTGCCAACTCGGAGAAACCTCACTTCCTCCACCTCGAGTATCTACATAAGACCTTCGCACTCGAGCTCATTGAGAGCGTCCTGACGAACTATCACGAACTTTTCCGAAAGGTATATATGCCCTTACCTCTTTACACGACCTTCATCCTTGACCACACCGCAGCACGAACAACTTTTGATGCTCCTCAGACATCACCTTTGCCCGATGTTGCTCAAGTCGTTGTCGGATAGAGCCGTGTTTCCCCTCACGCTCCGATGCACGCGCGTTGTTTTCTTGCTTTTGAAACAATTCTCGTTTGAACTGAAGACGGAAGCCGAAGTGTTCCTCATGCTGCTAATTAGAATGATATCCGATGATCCAGACTCGACTCCGAGTGACCATTCTGGCTCTCGCCCTGTTTGGACGCGGGTTCTTGCCATGGAGATCATGCGAGGGTGTGTTCATCCGGTTCGCTCGATTTGAGACTCATTCATGCTGACGAAGGGATTTCACAGCCTTTGCAGTGACGCGGAGTTGATTCGCAATATTTGGGATCGCTATGATGCCGAAGAATCTGGTTCCAAAGTCTTTTCATCGTTGATCAGCTCGTTGAAACGCTTGGTCACTGAGAAACCTGCTCTACTTGGCGTGAGCTCCCAAATGATGGGGATTGGGGCACCCTCGCATTCTGAAAGTGGTTCGAGCTATGGTCTCGACGTGGGAGGTGTAGCGGGGATGGTAGCAAACGCAGCTGCCACTGCAGCAAGTGCGACTGTTTCTGGTGTTGTTGGGATGATCGGCGCTGGAGCTGGTTTGGGCGTGCAAACGTCAGCGATGAAGCTGCAATGGTACGTACCCATCTTCAGCTTCTTGTTTTGATACCAAAAATAAACATGACTGTAGCATAGATCAGTTGGACAAGGCAGACTCGCCTCCGATCCCAGAGTCTTATGTCTACCTCCTCGGCGTCCAATGCATCGTCTCGTTGTGCGAAGGTTTCGCTTCTTTCACTGGGCCACTTTACAACACCATTGTCGTACAACGCCCGCGTGCAGCTGGAGAGCCTGTTATCCGTGCACCACCAGCCCTCGATCTGGCTACTTTACCTCCGGATGAACCGGCGTCGCGACAACTTCACATTGTTCGCTCGATGGTGGATAACGGCTGGCCAGCCTTGCTAGCAGCCTTATCCTTCATCATTTCTACCAACCTCTCGGATGAACTCTTTGTTGATGTCCTTACAAGCTATCAGGCGATGACAAATGTCGCTGGAATGCTCGCACTGACAACCCCTAGGGACGCATTCCTCACGAGTCTCGCGAAATTTGCCATCCCATCCCGCGTGGTGGCGAGCTTGGAGTCATATATCGAACCTCCGACACCCCGTTCGGGAGTATCACTGTCCGAAAACTTGGGACTGACTTCCCCTTTGCAACCCCCGGGGTTATCGGAGCGGAACCTTGTCTGCTTGAAAGTGTTGGTATCGAGTGCCCTCTTCCTCGCGGGAAGTCTTGGAGAGAGTTGGTACGGTATCATGGAGGCGCTTCAAAACGCCGACTATGTCCTCACGATGAAGGGTTCGCAACCTTCTTCCGGAAGGAGAGGGAGTACGTTTATCGGTGGTCCGAACACGCCGACCCGGTCGGTCTCTGGAGCCACGGGTGGTACATCCGAAGCAGGGAGAGCATCGCACCCGCCACAACCTGCAAGACATTCGCTTTTGGCAGATATCGACCCCGACAATGTCCAGCTTGCCATACAGCGCCTTTTCGAGGCTTCCAAAAATTTGGAAGATTCGGCCTTCCAGGATTTCGTGAATGCGTTGTGCAAGCTGAGCTCAGAGATGATCGGGATGCAATCTAATGCGACGGATGCGCTTGGCGAGGCGGAGAGTACAGACGAACTCGCTGCTTCTGTTTCTTCCGCTACCCTTTCTCCTCGGATTGACCTTCGCCATCGGAGACGCGTTAGCGGCATTCATTTGCCAAGGACTTTGGTGAGTTTGCTTTGCATCGTGGTCAGTAGCCACGAGCTCATCGCGTTCCATTGTTTCGAAGCGTACTGGTGATTTTGGAGTGGAAAGACTGGGAACAGTCGCCATGCTCAACATCCATCGACTCATTTACAGAACTCCGGAAGTCGCTTGGAACACGACCACCGGCCATCTACTATCTATTATTAGTCTCCCTTCTGCACCGCAAGCTATCCGTGTTCAAGCCGCCCGCGTCCTCGACGAGATATTGGTCATCGTTCCCCGAAATCTATCGAGCGCTGGGGATCTCCAAGCCATGGCTCAGCGTCGCGTGTTGGACGTCCTTTCCAAACAGATCGTGCCTGCATCGGAGGCTGGCGCTGCAGGTACGAGCACGAACGTCGAGCTACGCCGCATGGGGCTCGAAGCGTTGCATCAGATACTCCAGGCATCTGGGCACACGCTCGTCGTTGGATGGGGTAGTATATTCGAAATGCTTGGTAGCGTCTGCAAACCGCCCGTCCTCATGCGTACGATCTCCAGCGATTCGGTGAGCACGTTGTCGTTGCAGGATCACCGCCCCAAGCCGCTTTTGCTGGGATACAATAGCGAGCGTGGATATACGGCCCTCGTCAAGATCGCCTTCCAGTCACTCAAGTTGGTGTGTGATTCTGTGTCGTCGCTGTCGCCGGAAGACCTTCGGCTGTGCATCAGCACGTTGGGTCAGTTTGGCCGACAGGCGGATACGAACATTGCGCTCACTGCAGCCGAGAGCTTGCTCTGGAGCGTCTCCGACTCGATACAATCCAAACGGAAAGACGCAGAAGAAGAGCCAGAGTACAGCACGTTGTGGATGTTCCTTCTTCTGGAAGTCCTCGGTCTATGTACCGATGCCCGTCCCGAGGTTCGCGTTGGCGCCATCCAGACGTTATTCCGCGCCATGCAGCTCTATGGTGCGACGCTCAGTCTAGACACGTGGAACGATTGCATGTGGAAGATTACGTTCCCGTTGTTGGATGCGATTTCCGAGGAGACACGGCGAATTCCTCCTGAGAGCGCTGGTCCACCCTCGTCGGCGCATCCATCAGGGTCGACACCGGATCAGGCTTGGGACGAATCGAAGAGTTTGGCGCTGCAATCGATTGGATCGATCATCAAAGAGTTTTTCGTGTCCAAGATCATGCACCTCTCGACGTTCTCGGATGCTTGGAAAGTTTTTGTCGCGCACATCCAGGATACGGTTCTCTTGGACCGACGGCCGCTCAGCACGCCTGCCTTGCAGTGCCTCGACAAGGCAATCGGATCGCTGTCCGAGGCCACGGATGAAGCCACGCAGCCTCGCGTCGCCGAGACGTTGGAGTGCGCGTGGCGGGCTTGGGACGAGATCGGGGGTGCGGTGTTGCAGGCTGGGCCGTCGCATTTCTCGCCGCTGATGGTGGCCGGTTCGCATGGTGCATTTACGCAGGAGAGCTTGGTGGCGTTTCTTGATGTCGTGCGAACGATGCGGCGGATGAGTTGGCAGCATATGCGTACAGAGTGGCCGTTGGCACGTTTGACGCGTCTCATGGAGATTTTGAAAGGTGGGCTTGGGTGGTTGGATGCGTTCGTTGTGTCTGACGTGGGAGTGGTTAGGCGTCCTCACGTACTCCAACTCTCCGGATTATAGACCGGATGTGGACGCGCTGACGCCGGTGCAGGTGAGAGAGAACGTTGGTGTCGTCACTTGTCACTGCTTAGTATTCATGGGATACTACAGGCGTCTGTCATCGACATCGTCCAAGCCATCGACCTCGCCGAGTCTGGCGTGCCATCATTAGTCATGCGAGACCTTTCCGAATTCAGTTCGCTGGCATTCCTCGCGGGATTCCACGCCAACCCCACGCTCCTGTCTGCCCCCGGATCGCCCGTCACGCCTGTGCCTACGCCCACGCGCAAGCAGGTCACGTATATTGGGCTATCGAAAAAGACGATGCCGACGCTCGTCGAGTTGTATATGCGGTTCAAGGATCACGCGGAAATATATGAAGATGGGACGCTCGAGGCCGTTCTCTCGGTGCGTGAGCGTTGTTGTTTAGATCTTCCAATGCGTTATTGACATGCCGTCACCTGTTTGGGTTTTTTCGTCATGCTTAGGCTTACGGGATTCCGATTAAACTCAAGTATGATTGTCCGGCGCCGTCCAAGTTTGGCAAGGACATGCCGCTCTGGAAGACGGCGACGACGTGTTTCTTGCGTATCGTGACGGAATGTGTGATGGCGTTGTTGAAGTTGGGAGAAGGTGCGTGGTTTTTTTCGGCGTGTTGTGCGCTCATTCGGAGATTGTTCGCTAGCGATATCCGACACGCGGGTGGAAGCTATTTGGAGGCAGATTATCGAAGGTTTCCGGGGTGGGATTCTTGCGGATTGGTACGTGGTTCATGAATGAGTGACATCAAGAGTGAATTCTTTCCCACAGCTCTTTAGCGGAGACGTTTAGTCTAGAGGAACAAGAGGCAGAAGAGAACTTTGACCTTGCGTTGATCAGTTCGCTCGAGATCGATCTCGTTCCTCACCTGGGCGGCCCGCGCATACCTGACTACCTCGTCGGTCAACTCGCCAAGATCCTCCATCAAGGTAGCCAACTGTACAAGTTCCCGTTTCACACTCCGCGTTCTGGTTCCCCGGGGGTCTGTAGCAACGTTGGCCCGTCATGTAACTCTCGGGACGAATTTGAAAAGCTGGATTTGGAGAGCGTGGGGAGTACGGCGACGGGGGAGGTCGTTCCGAGAGAGCGCTTTTCGAATTGGTGTTTTGATTTGTTGTTTTTGATTTGTTCTGATGTGACGAGCGGTGCGTGTTTTTTTTTTGTTATTCGCTGTCATGGTAGGAGTTTGACCTCCTGGATGGTAGACCAAGAAACGGCGAGGAGGAGAGTGGCTGCATTGTGTTTGCCGTCGTTGCTGGATCGATGCAAGACGGCAATGGTGGGTTATATCGCGGACGAGGCGCTGCGCGGTAGCTTGCCTTTCCCGAGGTGATCCATAACGTGTTTTTTGGGGGGCCGGGGTCACTGATTGTGTATTGGATTTCTCTCAGGGTACGTGAAGACGAGCTGCTCTACGTGTTGCGCAAACTGTTGGATCTACGACTGTGGCCTGGCACGCTCTGGGCTGCGTTCTCCGATGCGCCGTCAGCGAACTGCGCGTCGCCACCCGGTGCGTCTCATACACTGAAAAAGGATGTGAGGCATGTTCGTTTATGATTCGCGAGTAGCTGTCGATCCAGGTCTATCTCCGTCTGCACTCGTCGCGGATGTCGTGAAACGATCCTCGGTTGCACATTTGTTCTATTTTTACCCAATACTGTGCGAGATCGCATCGATACCGCGAAAGACGCCGGCCGCGTGGGTATTGAGGAGTCCGCTAGGGGGGTCACAAGATCGTATTGGTGCATCAGAGGGTGATGGGAAGGTGGTTGAGGTTGATGCGAGGGCGTTGGCAAAGGCGTGTCTGGGCGTGCTTGGAAAGGAGATGGGTGCGGTGTAGACAGGTCTGTTAGTAGATGGGATTGTTTCAAGAATCGGACATGTTACAGTACAAATGATGATGCTTTTCTTGTTGATTTTCGTTCTATGGCTCTGTTCAGGATTCGTACAATTCATGACCACCCGCTGCATCATGACGACGGTGTGTCTCGGGCTGACGCACTCGGCGGCGCAGGCACGTCCACACCGACATCGCCCTCTTTGGCACCCAAGACCTCCAACAGATCCTTTCGTCCAAACATGTGCGCGGTCTCTATCGCCGTTGGTTTTCCGAGTCTAGGATCGGCACCAGCGGCGACGAGCGCACGGACGATGTCGTCGTGGGCCTTGAAGACGGCGCCCGCGACGATGGATTGACCACGGTCGTTGAGACGGTTTGGATCTGCGTTGCGCGTGAGGAGAGCAGACGTGAGATCTGTGTGGCCAGCATAGGCTGCGAGCATGAGGAGGGTGTTTCCTGTCGATGGCATCATATCAGGTTGATCATTATCGGTAGTCAAGTGGATGGGATGTGATGAATGTCATTTCATTGTGTTGGATCGGGGTTAACGTACCTTGAGCGTTGGTGAGGTTTATGGGAAGACCTGCGTCGATGGCTTGGAGGAGTAAAGGTGCGTCTCCCGAGCGGGCAGCATCGAAGATGCGGTGTGCAAAGTCGAGGGTTTCGGGTGGGAGCTCGGACGAAGGCTCAGTTGGGGGTTGCTCTGGGATCGTCGATGCCATATAGTTTTCGTTGTCAGGGTTATCATATGGCCCTGAGTACTCCGAGAGATATGACATTACATTACATAATGGATAACATATCCGTCCTCAGCAAACAAAACAAAAAAGAAAAGAAAAAAAAAAAAAAGGTAAAATTGATAAACCTGGGTATGACCACGTCGCCGCTGTCGAAACGAATCAAACTCGACCCGTTGCCGTCGCCATTGCCATCGCCATCGTCGTCCCCCAACGACGAGAATCCAAACGAGAGCGATGACCTCAATCAGGAGCATTGCACGATATGTTTACAGTCGTTCCTAGACAGGACGATCATCCCCGTCTGCGCACACGAGTTTTGTTTCGAGTGCATCCTCTTGTGGTCAGGTGCGTCGTCGTCGATGCGCGGCTGACGACCGCAAGCTCACTCGCGTTTCGAACAGAACAGTCACGCAAATGTCCCCTCTGTGCGCGGTCGTTTGATAATTCGTACCTCATCCATCATATCCGCTCGCAGTATGACTACCAAAAACATTACCTCCCCCCGTCGCGGTCGTCCCCACTACCACCACTGACAGGCGAGTCTCGCGTCAACGCACTTCGAAACACGCGGCGGGAACGCCAATGGGGTCGCAGACAGCGACAAGAGCGTGAGGAAGCAGACCAACTCGAGAGAGCGATTTCGAGACGCCGATGGATATACCATCATCGCCTGTATGCAAAGGTCGTTCTTTCTGATCACCCCTTATGCCATCCGTCTCATTGATCGTCATCTGCAGCACATCGCTTCTAATCCGTATACTCGCTACCGCCCTTTCCCCCCTCCCGCACAGTTTGCTGCTTCCCCGGACTTTATCAGTCGCATGACAACGTTCCTACGCCGCGAATTGCGTGTATGGCCAAATCTAGACGTGGAGGTGAGCTTCCCTCCCTAGAATCGGGCACGCCTCGTGTTGATCCAGCCACATTCACTCATTCATATCTATCCGATAGTTCCTCACAACCTACACCATATCGCTCATGAAGTCGATTGATATCCGCTCAGAATCTGCCGTAAAATTGCTATCCGAATTTCTGGATCTAGACACCCCGTATACTGCGGGCGAGAGGCATGTTAATGCCGAACACTTTGCACATGGTAGGTGCGGCTTCTGCGCCAGTCGTCAGTGGCTCTGACGGTGTACGGCGCGGTCTGCTTTAGAGATTTATAGTTATCTCCGGAGCCCATACCGTGACCTCAACACGTATGACCGGACGGCCCAGGTATGGCACTTTTATTTTCGTCCTTGCCTCTGTAAATGGTGGGTTGATATCTCGGCCATCCAGTATGATACGCCTCCAGAAATATCCCCGCCACAGGAAATAGAAAGGGGCCGCCGTTGGAGCGCAGAGCGCTCGCCGTCTCGTCGATCACGTTCCCAGTCTAATTCGAGATATCGGTCTCCTGTGCCTCGTCGCGAAAATGGTGCAATGCACTCACCAGCCCCAAGACATGGTAGAGACAACTCTGCGGACGCTCGCTGTCAAGACAGACCAAGTCGCAGGCGCAGTCGTAATCGGTCTCCACGGAGTAGTCCGCCTGACCGAGAGGACCGTGACCCTCGTAACCATCCTTCTGGTAGAAGACACAGCCCTTCAAATGGTCGTCAGGATTTTTTACGCAACGTTCACTCACAATTTGGAGGGATGTCGTATCCAGAGGGCTCGAATTCTGCGGTCCTCGCTGAAAACGAGGACAACAAGGGGAAAAGCCAGGTGACGGAAATTCTAGCCACAGACGCTGCAAAAATGAGTGCACCTCTACAGGGTGGTGATTCAGCCACCGTTCTTGCCATCGATCATATCGATGAGAGGACTGGCAACGATTACGTGGACAAAGTTCGCGATGGTTCTTCCGCGAACCCTCAGCCATCACGTAAGCGCTCGGCTGGTTTGAGTGTTCATGTACATCCCCGTAACCGTACGTTATCGGAATCCGTCCAGGCCTATCTCTCTCGACCTGCTGTGCCACGACACCCGACCAAGAAACCCTCCGTATCAGGGGACGAACAGCCAACACGAGTATCAGACACAGGTACGACAGGCAAATCTACGACAGATATGCGTCCAAGCCTTCTCCTCCGACTCACTGACGGGCCGACCGATCCAGACATGGACAAATTACCCCGTAAGACATCCGTCGGGAGGACCGCTAACGGTGACCCGTCAACACCTAACGACACAGCATCTCAACAACAATACCCCCCTGGTTGTCGTTCACAGTCATATGTTTTCTTGTCGGGCCGTTGTGCTTCCACTGTTGCCGAGCATGCTGACACCACCATCCAACACGGCGACTGCGTTGACGATGGGGCAACACGGTCGCGTCGCTTTCTTCCCAGTACGGACCACACAGCTTCCGGGGATTTATCCGCCGCCAATCCTAGCCCTGGGAGGTTAGGATTCCCACCCGTGCCCTGTGTCACACTGTCGACTACTAGGAACGGGCATGATGTGGCGTTATCACATACATTCGCATTGGAGGGTTCTTTCGTGGATGGGTGTTCCAGGTCACGACACGGTGAATCACTTGATCAAGGATGTTGTATTCACATGGAGATGGGAGCGGCGAGGGGCACAGGCGATCGAGCTCGACCTAGTGATGTCGAGCCCGCCAATGATGACGCGCTTGATTTGCGGGTTGATTTGCCTGGACGATGGCCTTTGTTGGGTGGCGCGGTAACATCGGCATCGCTGGACGATCACGATCACAAACACGGCCACGGTTACGGCGGCACGAATAAGGATACATGGCCAGGCGTGGAGGTGTCGACTGGCGCAAATATTGCGGCTGGACCCTCGTTTTTACACGGCGGCGAGAGACCCGCGTGTGAGATCGGTGAGTTGGCGGTGGATGGTGGGCTTGGTGATGTCGTGTCGAGGGATGCGCCTGCTTTCGGGCCTAGGTCTGGGTCTGGTTCGGTGTCGACATTAACGCTCACCGACGCCGATGCATTGGAGCTCGAAACGAGGCTCCGGGCGCGGGCACGTCTGCGCGTGCGTCTGGCGGCGATCAAGGGCACGGGGAGCACTGGCCCCGTGGGACCGGTATCGGTGTCGAGCTCAGACGACAGAGATAAGGATCGGAATAAAGATAAGAATAAGGTTGGGGATACGAATAAGGTTTGGGACTTGGGCGAGCGACGGTCGGAGGAAGATGGAGTGGGGGAGGGGTAAACTGATGCTGCGGGAACGGGCGGCCCGGAGGGGATGAACGTTAACCCTCCCAACGACGACGAACGACGACGATCATTACGGTGTATTGGCCGTGTGTGTTTAGGGGTCTAGAACGCGATGCGGACTGTGTACTGGTTCTCGTTGCTCTGTTATCTCTTCCTTTTGTTTCCTTTTGTTCACATGGACGATTTATGGAAATCATTAAACGGTCTGTTTGGAGTCATTAATTCTCGTACGGTCACATCCGGAGCGCGGATCGTATGCGGTGGTGGGATCACCCACCCACCCCCGTTCCATGTCGCAGTCGACCGTAGAGAAACAAAAAGAGACATATGAGTGTGTGTAACGCGTCACGGAATATATATACGGCGGAAATTACGGATCAAGGGTGTATGTTCTGTTTTGAAAAAAAAAAAAAAAAAAAGTTGGGCAGCCGTTGGGTATGTACGTGTGTATAATATGTATATGTATATGTGTGTATGACGTAGGACGTAGGACAGTTCTGGGGTAAGATAGATCAGGGCTACAACGACGTAGGTATGTACGAGTCCACAGCGTCTGGCAACAAAAGGAGAGCAAGGGGAGAAGGAAGGGGAAGGAGACGAGAGAAATCCGCCGCGTCACGATCGCGAAGGGGGGTAGATAGGCTTTTCGGATTCAAATTGAGGGGGTGGGGGGGACGAATCGGATTCGGAAATGATATCCGATTTCGACCGACCGCGAGAACGAGAGACCCAATACTGATCATATTGCGTTTGGGGACGTGACTCGGGCGGCGTCGTCGTGTCGGTGCGTGTGTACATGTCTCCTCTCCTTCTCCTTCGTTTTTTTTTTTTGGGTCCTTTGGGAACGTTGTTTGAACAAAAAAGAAATTAGGGCGATACGGGGCTGTTTAAAACAGGTATTAGTATGTGGTGTTCCGTAGGTAGATTGAAGAAGAAGAGGGAGAGATTATAAGATGAGAGATGGTAAAAAAAAACGTTTGATGCCTTGGGTACTAACTATATCATGGTTTGATATGTAATAGAGTAGGACAAAGACAAGGATGCCAAAGGTAGGGAGCGAAGGGGGTCGTTTGGGAGCAAGACAACACGGATAAGCGACAGCGATAATGGGCTCCGAGGAACGAGCGGCGATTAAATGTACGATGTGCGGTAGGATGAATTCGCGATCGGGATGTGGGACAAGACAAAATGGGAGAAGCGAAGATGAGATAAGACGCGCAAAAGAGCGAATCCAGAAAGGACGAGGTCAACAACAAACACACGGGACAAAAAGGAGTAATATAAAATAAAAACGCATCGTGATGTGTTTTCGTGGGGAGTGCGTAAAAAAAAGTGGCAATCGTAGCGCGAGGGCGGCGGTGTTTAGAAAATGGATGTGGTGGGGTCGTCGTTGTAGAGGAAGATGAAAGACCACCTGTGTCATGCATAACGGCATCACAAAGTGCGTGCGATCACTCTTCTCCAGCTTCGTCGTCTGATCTCGCGTGACCTTCTCCTGATACAGAAGCACGGGAAGAAGACGCGGACGTTGAAAGCCGCTGACCTCGAGAAGGCGGAATTATGTGATGAGGAAGAGGATCTAGCTGGTTGCCACGGTATGGCTCTCCCGAAGACGGATAAAAGCGTCTACCACGCGACGGGCCAGGAGACATATTGCGCATTAGGCGGTCATGAGCTCCAACGGCGGAGAAACTTGTCCTCGCCGACGACAACGACGATCCCGATGTTTGCGACCATGATGCAAACTCGGGACGGGTGTACGGTGCAAAGGTTTGAGGATCCCATTGCGGCTGTGGCTGCAGCGCGAACGGAGGTGGGATACTCAGACGTACAGGGCTGCCTGGTTCGATGGCGGGACGGGCAGAAGAATCGTGGCGTTGAATAATGTTCAAAGAAGTGCGTGATGGAGGTTGTGGTGGGAAAGAGGGCGTTGCCGACACGTAAGGTTCAGTATTATTGCGTGGTTCCAAGGCACTGAGGCTGATGGGAGGAAGCACTCTGGAAAAATGGGGCGAGGTCCCGACGTGTGTCGCTTGGGCGGGTTGTGGCGCAGGACCGTGTGTGCTCCCGCGAGAATCGCGAGCGGGAATACCTTCAGACAACCGAGGGGGAAGAGGGGGCTGGGGGCTTCCCAATGGGATTTCGGGGCTCGTAGGGGCTCGTAATGGGGGCTCCCACTCTTCGGCGGAAGGGGGTCCGCGCTGATGAGATGAAGATGACCAGCCGGGTATGCCTGGTCCCGACAGGCCAGGGTCGGAATCAAGTGATCCCTTGGATTCATGTACACCGGAGCGGGTGCTACTGGGGCCAGAAGGCGACACTTCAGAGGCGGGATCACTAGCCGACGGGCAGGGATATGAGGAAGAGGAGGGACCGGCGGGGGTCATGATAGGGAAGGGACCAAACTGAGGCGGACGGCTCAAGGGAGCAGCTTCACCCTGCGGACGTCTTGCCTTTTGCCGCTGGTTCTAAAGGGTATGATTAGCAACAGGCTGGAAAGAAACCACCATAATCGAGGTCCCGAAAAGAAGGAAAAAAACTAACTTGGAACCAGATCTACATGAGAGGCATCAGCATACTGGCGCTGAGGGCAGATCGATCAATGATCTGAACACACCTGTACTTTACGCGCGCTCAAGCCTATCTGACGGCCGACGTCTTCTCGCATAGCAGTCGTGGGGAATCGGGACTATGATGGAAGGTATGAGCGGGAGAGCGCTAGATAGGGAAGGGGTAGAAAAAAAAGCAAAGGAAGCGGCGTACCTTTGCCAGAAGAGCATGGAGGACGGCAGATTGGTGAGGCGTCGTAAGCGTCCGAGTGCGCTTCTTTTTTGGGGGGGCAGCAGTTTGCGGGGCAGAGCGCTCGGACTGTTGACTACGCTCAGCTTCGGTCTCATTATCTGCCATTCCACTCTGAGAGGAGGAGTCGGAACTGGAAGAGGCTCGTTCAGCAGCCATATCCGCGGGTCGGGATGTTCGTTGTCTTTTAGTTGGGCGTTTGGTATTTACGTCTTCCTCTGGACGCGAGTGATGGGATGGACCCTGTGCCGGGTTATGAGAGGACGTGAGATCTGCGGTAAGGTGTGATGGGGGTTGCGCTTGTGGTAGGGAAGCGGTAGTAGACTGAGAATGAGGGACTTGAGAGTCGTATTCGGGGCGTCGTGAAGGAGTCTTCGGGTGCGGAGAGCTCTTTGATGTGATATTAGCGGTCGGAGTAGTAGACATTCAGGAGATAAAATGGGGCAAATGAATAAGCAAAGAATGAACGAAAAAGCGAGTGCACGAAACGATCGTGGATCAGAAGATCATCTGCAGCCTCGGGAGGGAGGAGGAGGAAGAGGAGGGCGAGGGCGAGGGTGAGGGTGGAAGGAAGGAAACGATGGCAACTCGAGAGACGACCCTAGGGAAAGAAAATGAGCTCGTGAGCAGACGCATCGAACTGATAATAACCCCGGGTGGAACTTTTTTTCATCCACTCCCGCGCACGTTGCCACCGTCGTTGCCGAATGCGAACAAGTCAAGGGCCGACGACGACAGCGACGACATGCCAGTGGCCCATTTGACAGGCCGGTCAATTCACACATTAAGCCCACGCTTTCGTCATTTTTTTATGAAAGCTCACGTTTTAACCGTGCGAGCCTACAATCATCCGTGTCCGCGTTGCTACACGACCTTGGTGTTCGTATTCAACCCAAGAAGTACATGTAACATGAAGATCCTAACAGTTCATTTCGGGTCGCGCCGCACCTCTCAATGATGGGAAGTCCACCCCCTCAAGTTCCACCCCCAAGTAAGCTGATCGCCATGACAGTCAGTGCTGACCGCCTGGGAAGGACCTCTAATTATGAGCGATGCATCCTGGGATCATGCTCGCTCGTCACCGTCAAAGGGTCACCAAGTTGCAATGATACGCCCAGAGCTGTGGCCTCGCTTACTTCCGTCATTTATTAAACGCATCCGTGTGACAGCGCATATGTGATATTAAACGGTCGTCCAAATGGAAATGAATGTAAGCACATTCCACCAAAATTCCCAGCGGGACTGACGATAACATGCACGGCATCGTCGTTGTGTGCGGTGCTCAACGACTCTAGGTCCAGGTCAAAGCGAGTCTTGGCCCCTTACCCGTGGTGTTGCACCTGTCCCGAACGCGTCGCACGAGGATTAATATGTGTCAGCCACACAGGGTGAATAACGTATGACGTGTGCAGCACGCATCTGTTTCATGCTCCGCGGGTGATGGTCAGACGTTCTGATCCAAACTTTGTCGCCGCATCATGATCAGCGGGAGCGCCTCGGTGATAGAGCAAGAGCAAGTACGTACTTATTCTGTGGCTGACTGATTCAGGAATCAATACTAGTAAGGGTGGACACCCGGCACCGTACACTGGCAGTGGTCAAGGAGGCCGAGGGCTTCAATGAAACAGGTCGCTGTGTCAAATTCAATATGATGCATCATATCGTTGACAGTGACAGGCTGTGCATTGCATCATATCATTTCTTTCAATTTACGCGGGCAGTGTATGTCTCGGACGAACGGCTGGTGTTCCCCAGGGGTAAGCATGGGTCGGGTGGTGGTTTCGCCTGCACATGATGGTCCGGATCGCGATAAATAGCGACGACTAGTCCAGGGACCCGATGACGGTTGGTGATGCGCCAGCGCTGCCGTCCAATTTAGACTGCCACAGATTTCTAATGACGGTTCCTAGCGACGATTCTCTCTCATCCCGACGGACCTCCGAGCGGTCTTTGCGGGAGAACATGCGTGCAGAATACAAAGATATAGTATTGGATGCATGTTCTCCTGCAAAGACGACTCGGAGGTCCGTGTCCGATTCAGGGTCGAATAAGTTTGATTAAACTTATCCAATACTTGTCAGTATGATTATGATACATACTTATGTTCTGCAAAAACGATGCTGATCCTGCAGGGTCGGATTAGTTTTGATGAGAGGCGTGCCGACTATCCACCGGAAAATCCCGTGCAGTGGCTGTGCAAGTCTCGCTGCTGTAGTCAACGAACGTACTGATACTGTTGACCTACCATGTCGTACTTTCTTCCCCATCTGCCCTCTGGTTGGCACGTCGACGAAGCTATCAAATCTGAAGAGGATCGTGTCGTCGTCATCCGGTTCGGACATGATTGGGATGCCCAATGTATGACGATGGACGAGACGTTGTACTCAGTCGCCGAGAAGGTGCAAAACTTTGCTGTCATTTACTTGGTGGATATCACTGCGGTGCCGGATTTCAACAAGGTCCGTTGTTTCCCGATGTGTCAAAATCCGTTTCTGTGATACATGACCTGAACGACTGGGTCCAGATGTACGAGTTGTACGATCCGTGTACGGTCATGTTCTTTTATCGGTGGGTGTCTGGTCGTGTTCCGATCTGCCACGGTTCGCTCAACCTTTGCTCCTAGGAACAAACATATCATGATCGATCTGGGGACTGGTAACAACAACAAGATGTGCGTATTCTGTTCCTTCCTTCATATCAGCGTCTCACACTGTGTCGGATCTCTAGAAACTGGGCCATGGATAACAAGCAAGAGGTCAGCGTGTGCCGACTAGTCGGATTCGTCTATTCATCTTTTGTTCTCATTAGCTTATCGACATCATCGAGACGGTGTACCGTGGGGCCTCGAAAGGACGTGGTCTCGTCGTCTCGCCCAAGGGTCCGTTTGCATTCATTCTGTGGCGCTTTTACTTCTGACAGGGTCCGATAGATTATTCGACTCGGTACAGATACTAGCCTACATGCGTCCCCTCTCTCCGCTGTACTATTGTAGATTGAATGTATACTAGTTTGAAACCAGCGAATGAATGAGGGCCGGCATTCTCGCGTTCTTGATGACATAATCCGGGACGATCTCCTGAGTTTTTGTTCCAAGCGTGTCTCACTCACTCACCACTGTCGTCCACGATGTCCGTCAGCCCAGCGCCGTCTTCGCAAACGCATTTCGTGTCTTCCGTCGCAGCAAGCACCGTGGCGTCGTCACCACCACCCAGCGAAGACCCAGCCGTCGCCGACTCGGAACTCGACACGCGCCAAGTACGTCCATTACCCATTTTACCCACTCCTGACGGACGTACTCAACCCCACTCGTCATCTCGATCTAATCAAGTCTTCCGCGGTCCCAGACCTCCCCGAAGATGACGACGTACGCGCGTTTCCTTGCTCCGCCTGCCGTCGCTCACGCATATACCCAGCAATTCCGAGACCGATTCGCGCGCCTCGAACGTCTCCTTGAGAAATCTTTTACGTATTCCAATCTCCTCGGCGCACAGATGGACAAGGAAAAACGGACTTCGGCTTTGCGCGCCGCGATGCACGTCGCCCCGGCCCCATCGAACGCCGGTACGGGGACACGGAAGCGTCCAACGCGCAAAGCACCCAAACGCCGTCTTCCAGAAGAGGTGGAAGAAGAGTCGCTGCTCGGTAAGCCGTTGACTGTCGAGCCTGTGAGTTCGGCCCAGGGAGGGACGGATGCGACGGGGGCGCGCCCCAAGTTTTTACAGCCGTCGTTGGTGACGGGAGGCAAGTTGAAAGATTATCAGCTCGAGGGTGTCGAGTGGTTGGTGTCGCTGGATAAGAATGGCGTGTCGGGTATCTTGGGTGCGTCCTGTATGCGTCGACTCAGCTGAGCGCTTGGTTGAGGCGTGTTTGTAGCGGATGAGATGGGGTTGGGAAAGGTGAGTTCGTGTCCAGTCGTCTCGCCCTGTCGTTCAAATAGCCGACGTTGCCACAAGACGCTTCAAGTGATCGCGTTCAACGCGTATCTCCGCGAGCAGGGACATTTCAGGCCATTCTTGATCGTCTGTCCGCTCAGTGTCATCCACAACTGGGTCGACGAATTTCGTCGGTTTGCGCCCGATGTCAGTGCCCTTTTTTTATGGCATGCACTCACTTGCTCATAACGTCTGCAGATTCCGGTGTGTATGTACCACGGCCCACCTGCTGATCGTGCCGAGTGCCGACGTACCATGATGCGCGAGCCTGATGACGGGTCCGAATCGGTGGCTACATCCAGCGAACGGATCATGGCCTCGCGAGGCAAAGTGCAAAAGGGTAAAGGTAAAGATACGAGAACGCGTAGGAGCAGCCATGTCAAGCGACGCAAAGTCGATGTAGACGAGGACGAGGCGTCGGATGGGGAGGAGGGCGACCATGGACGTATACCTACTACACGTTATACCCCTTCGCCTTCGAAAACCAGGTTGCCGCGTCAGACGAAAGAGACGTTTCCGGTCGTCGTGACCACGTACGAGATGATCATTCGAGACCAGCCCCATTTGTCAAAGTACAACTGGGGCTACATTGTCGTCGACGAAGGGCATCGATTGAAGAACCTCAACTGCAGACTCATTCAGGAGATCAAGAAATACCCAAGTGCGGGGCGGATGATTTTGACTGGCACGCCACTCCATGTGTGTATCTTGTGTGCAAACCTTGGCGTGACGTGTGCTGATGAGCTGGTTTTTGCAGAACAACCTGGCAGAGTTGTGGTCTTTGCTCCACTTTATTCTTCCGGATATTTTTGACGACTTGGATACCTTTCAGGAATGGTACGTCGGCATCGTCCCTTTGCGTGCTCTCTGTTCTCGCTACCGTTTCCCAGTGTCAACTCATGTGTCAACGTTAGGTTCAACCTGGGTACCCTGCAATCCCGCCTGTCACCCACCCAATCTACCCAGCTCATCTCGACGCTGCACGGCATCCTTAAGCCTTTCCTCTTGCGTCGTCTCAAAGCCGACGTCGAAGGACTGCTGCCACCTAAAAAAGAATACGTCATTTACGCACCGCTAAGTGTCAAACAGCGAAATCTGTACGACGAGATTGTCGAGGGTCGCATTCGTCGGTTTTTGATCGGAAAGGGGGTTGAGGAACCAACGGCGGGGAAAGAGGTGGTGGATGTGAATGCGCCGAGAAAGTTGAGAGGGGGCAAGAGGAGGAGGTATGATGTGGATGGGAATGACGAGGAGTATTTTGAACGGATGGAAAAGGGGGAGATGGGAGATGAGACAAAGAAGACGGTGGAAGATGTGTCAGAGGTTGGGAGACAATTCCAGATGCGGGAAAGTGGTAAGTGGATCTCCGTGTTGGCCACGCTGGTTGGCGTTGACGGTGGTTGTGGGAACAGTCAAGGGCGTCAACAACATGCGTCTTCAGAACACGGTGATGCAACTACGCAAGGCGTGTTCGCATCCTCTGTTATTTAGGGATCCGACGGAGCCATTGCCCGAAACGACGGAAGAGCTGGTCGATGGGAGTGGGAAGATGATGCTGCTCGAGCGATTGTTGGTCGAGTTATTTCGGACGAGGCACAAAGTACTTTTATTCAGCCAGTTTACGACCATGCTCGACATTATCGAGGTATGTGCTGGGTATCTTGCCCGAGTCCCTGCACGGTCACTGATGCATACACGCACTGTGATGACAGATATGGGCGACGGAACTCAAGGGGTGGCAGATTTGCCGTATTGATGGGTCGACGAGTCCGATGGATCGTCGTGAGCAAATGGATCGTTTCCAGAAAGGGGGGCAAAGGACAGATGCACCGGTGTTATTCTTGTTGAGTACACGCGCGGGAGGGCTGGGGATCACGTTGACGGCTGCGGACACGGTCATTTTCTACGATCAAGATTGGGTGAGTGAGGTGGAAGGAACCTTTGTATGAAGTGAGTGCTGATGTGTGCGCTGTAGAACCCGCAAATGGATATCCAAGCGCAGGACAGGGCACATCGAATTGGACAGACGAAACCTGTGCTCGTGTTTCGATTAGTGACAGCACACACGATCGAGACGCGAATTATGCAACGTGCGACGGAGAAGCGCCAACTTGAGGCGTTGGTGATTGCCAAGGGTATGTTTTGCTTCACACACATCTGTTCCCCGTGTTGATGATATGATGTGCATAGGCAAGTTCAAGATGCCAGGGCAGGCTGGACGCACCAAGGCGGACAATATCGCGGACATGGCAGCTGCGTTATTGAAGCTGGAGGGTGATCATATCGAGGTGGTCCCTGAGACGCGTGCGGGGAAGGAGGACGTGTTGAGCGACCGGGACTTGGGGATGTTGTTGGACCGGAGCGAGGCGGTGTTTACGGACCGACGCAAAGGGTGGTCGAGCGAGGGGATCAAGAGCGGGTCTGGGTCTGGGGAAGATGGGCCGGGAGGCAAGAAGGCTGCGTTTGCAGTGTATGAAGCGCCTGTGCACGCTGGGAATGAGCTTGTGGCCAAGATCATGGGGGAAGACGTGGCAGAGTAATACCGCATGTTTCCTTCGCCTCGTGGTCATCGTGCGAGCGTAGTATTTAATCCCCCATGATGATCATGATCGATCTCCTTGAACGATGAAACAAGTCGAATTCGACCCGACGTTGGAGCTGGGGACGATTGCAGGCAGTACCTCCGTCTCGCTTGTCGATCTTCCACCCGAGCTCTTCACCGCGATATGTGCCGTTGCCGACTGTCGTTCGGTCGTTCGGTGCCGTTCAGTTGCGTTATCCCCTTTGCCTTTGTTTTCCCAACGAGGCGTGAAACTCACACGCATGCAGGTATGCCGACGACTAAAGGACGCCGTCGATACGTCGCTCGAGGTACAGTACCGTATCGAACTCGTGCGGGACGGGATGACCGATCGCCCACCGAGGGGTACTCAGAGTCGTCCAGGCTCGAATTCTGACTCTCCGCTACCGCTCACGATCAGCGATCGACTGGCGCGTCTTCGTCATTTACGACATGCGTGGAAGACGCTCGGCTGGACGCGGTGCGTGACGGTGCCGATGCCGGGGCCGTGTTGTGCGTACGAACTCGTTGGGGGCGTGTTTTGTAAGACGCAGCCGCGGAGGAGGGGGCGGGGGAGGGCTGGTGGTGTCGGTGTCAATGTTGGTGTTGGCGTTGGTGGGTTTGGCGCTGGGTTCGGGTGGAATGGATGGCATGGGGTCGCGGATGGCGATGGGGAAGAGGAAACGCACGAAGCGCCTCACGTCTTTGGCTCGCGTACCATGTTCGCGACGTGGCTTCCGGGGTGTCACGATTCGGGGCACACGGTGATGAAAGACGATCTAGGGATTCCGACGCGCGATTTCGCGATGGATCCGTCGCAGGATTTGATGGTGTTGTTCAAAGGGGGTGGAGAGGACGTTGGATTGTACGTCTATCCTTTACATGATACGTGGTATGATGACGACGACGACGACGACGACGATCAAAGGCCGGTCATGGTCGTCTTTCCTGGCACGTTGGAGTTGCACATTCGGACGATCTCGACCAATCAGACGCATCCCGAAGCGAGGGTGCCGGTGTTGTGCACGCCCGTGATGTACCCCATCACGAGCGGGTTCGTCCAGATCGTCGACGACGTCGTGGGGATGATGTACTGTGTCGATCCCGCCCGACCGCGCATCACGATTTGGAATTGGAAGACGGGAAACCGGGTCGTGGTACGTCCTCGCCATCATGCTGTTTATATACTCCCGTCCCCTTACTGATCTACCCGCATACGTGTGCAACAGGATCGTAGTAGTGATAGCCTCCCGCCTGGCACATGGGACTTTAACTTTATCCACAGCCGCGCGCTCTTCGTCACGACCGGCAACGGCGGCGGTTCCCTCGAACTGTTCACCTTTACCTGCGATCGCGCCGACACCGACGCCAACGGTAACGCCAACTCTGACTCTGACTCTGACTCTCCAACCCAATTTCAACCACACCACGCCACACCCACCTCCACCCTCACCCACGTCGCCACCCTCCACCTCCCGCCCGTCCGCAAGTCTGTCCGTGTGCTCAGCATCAGCAGTCACACCGGTCCCTTCCTCGCCGGCTGTCCGCCGGACAAACCATTTGTGGCATCAAACGAGGATCGGATTCACGTGTTGACGATCCAGTACGTTCATCTGCCGACGCTGGACGGGCCGAGGACGCGTCCGAGGGTGTGTGTGTTTGTGCACAATCGGGCGTTGGAGGGGTATACGGACAGGGCGGTAGCGAGTGCGACTGTGGGTGCGGGCGCGGCGACGACGGGGATGGTGGTGCCTTGGTGCGAG
>JBBPNO010000367.1:0-27056 GCA_038090915.1 Boletus eberwhitei
CTCTGGATCTTCGCTTGTCGCTCAACCATCATACATTGCTGCTTCTCTTGTACCTGCAATGTCCTCTGACTTACAATCTGCCTTGGAGCTTCAATGGATGAATAACTATTTATCCCGTATGGTCGCTCATTTTGGTCAATAATTAATCTTATAGATCAAGGCAGTTGTTGGTGTCACTGTTGTCACATACGATTTTTGTGAGTGATGCTTGCAATTGTGTGCATACTATCTGTCTTGTTCTGAATTGACCATTGCAATCCTACTGTAGTCCTCACCCTTTCGAGAGAGGTACATTATTTTCCGAGTCGCTCCCCACAACATATTTATCGACTGAGAATGTCCAAAGTTACACTATGTTTGGGTAGGGAAGCGACAATTATCGAGAGAGCGCTAGGCGCCTGACAATCCCACAGTGCCGACCTTGGAGCTGGGCCTCAACGATGTTTGTTTTGGTATGTACAAAGCCTCCGAGCCTCCGAGCCCCATTGCAGATGTTTCCAATTGACATTTCTGCAGGTCCGCTATGCCGGTCTTTCCTGGGCTATGTAAGTCTATTGTTGGTATGATGCGTAGCAAACATAGGTAACAGTCAATCTGACCTCAAGTCTCGGTTCACTCTGTATGTTTCAGAATTAAATTAGAGGTTAATCGAGCTGAGCAGATACATTCACAGTCGGTACTTCCTTTATACCTGGACCTCTTGAAGTCAGTGTTTCTGATTTGCATCTTGTCTCAGGTCTGTCGCTAATGATCATCTTCCGGTAGATGTATGCATACGATTTGTGATTGAAAACTATATTGATGACAATTCCATAGGTGTAAGTGGATCGATGTACTGCCCTCTCTGATGTTCGTATGAGGCATGGATATCCCAAAGGCACTGCAGTCCTTTGGGTAATTCAGTCGGCATTCCTAATATTTCTTAATACTGCTGACTGTGAGTTGCCATTCCGCCTGTTTCCACTCCTGCCGACTGTGATTTCATTTATACTAGTAATCATGATTTTTCGGGTATATGCAATGTGGAATCGATCGAAAAGGATCCTTTGTCTCCTTCTCTTCATTTATGTCCCACAGGTCATTATTTCCTTCATTTTTGCAGGGTTCTACAATCCCAGCACATATCTCTCAGGTATGTCCCGGATAGACTTCACGAGTCGCTCCAATCTCACCCAGGTTACCCTTCATCTCCTGCCACCCTTCTCCGCAGTCACAATTATTCAAGTTACGGATTTCTCCTTTTGCAATGCCTCGTCGAGCAACACACTATTCATGCTTTCCGTTTATGATAAAATCCCACGATTTGTTCTCGGTGCTACGCTTTTGATTCTTGCTGTCACTCAAACATTGAAGGAGTCAGTTAACATGTACAAAGCAACGAAGCAGTGGCAGCCTAACCGGTACATGGAACGACTCGTGAGAGATGGTATTATCTATTTCCTTGTGTACGTCTCGGTTCCCCCCCCCATCTTCTCGTTCCATTTGTCACCGTCACGTTCTCCCGCCTATTTTGCGCTCGAGTATTCGCAGACAAACTAACCACTCGACCGCTTTCTTCTGACTGATAGGAACATGTTTTTCAATGTTTCTGGTCTAGTCCAAAACGAGGCTGCTGGAAACAACACTTCGATGTTCTTCTTGGCCATGCTTTCCGGCATAACGCTATGCCCCATGGTGCCTCGGTTAATCATCAGCGTGCGAGAGCTGTATGACCGTGACCTCCGTCGCCGCTGGCAGCATGTTGACACCGGATTCGGCATGTTGTCGCAACCCATTCCGAGTCGAAGCGCGGCCGTGTCTACAATTGCATTCGCGGATGTCGCCCGGGGGCAGGATCAGGTCGTAGAGAGGGACGTGAACGAATCGGAGGCGTTTAGGCTCGAACCGTTGGGAGATAATACACATGGGGTTTGAAGGAGGGATTTGGGTAGAAACGGGAGACGAACACTCACGCTGAGGTATTGATGAATAGTGGAAAATGGCAGTACTGTGAACGGTGACTCGGATGTTCATTGTACTTATACATATGCTTCGTCTTCTGAGCTCAATGTAAGTGTTATGTATCTCCCGACGTTGCACGATGTAGGTATTGTCTCGCGGGAGTTTCTCCTCTGTACGTGCGATTTGGTCAGTGTGTGCTGCAAACATTATGAGGATCTACGGCAGCGCTTTGTCGAAACCAGCACGTTGTTCAGCTTCCTCGAGAGTTACAACATTGTATATACGATAATACGATACAACCAAAGATTCCTGCCAGATAATGTGCGAGCGTCACGACCGGATGTCGCTCGCGGAGGCATGAGCTCGGGCATTCGAGGGCTAGTAGAGGAGACATATGCCACCTCAAATTCGCACAACTCAATCTGTTCTCGCCCATCCTTCCTCACCTCATCCACATCCGCATCTACATTCATAATCATGCCGGCCGTTTGCGGATAAGACATATCCGACGCGAATTGAATATCGGCGAACCGTCAATAGCGGTGTGATCAACTTGACGCCCGCAGCCGATGCGGAACCAGCACGAGAAATCAACGGACGACCGACATTGAGATAGGGCGGTGGTGATGGCATGGAGATCTGGAAGAGAAAAAGATGCCCAGGATTGTGCATGGCGACACGGGCTGGCAGGTGTGACGCTCGAGGTTAGAAAATCGTCCGAGGTGAGTGTGGACCAATCATGATATACTCACCATAAGATGCGGGCGACATGGGATCCGCGATGACGAAGAAGAAGCGCCACGAGAGAGCCCAGAAATCTCTATGGATAACGGCACACCGCCAGACCTAATACACGCCCCGTCATCATGAAAGTGGAGCCAGAAAAGGGACGATTCCTAGTCCTCTCCGAGATAAGCGCGTCGGCGAGCCATGCCTGTTCTCCGGAGATCCGTGGGGGTGGTGGAGGTGGCGAGGTGCAAGTCACGAATGAGGACAGGTTGGATCAATATGGTGCCGCAAAGGACTCACCATAGTCGAGTTAAGACGCCGTTCATTCCAAGACAATTACCTCACTTCACATAATTGAGTGTCAGGACGAGAAAGATCAAAGGGTTGGACAAAGGGCGTTTGGGCCCCGTAACTTTGGAAATTGACACTAGGAACTTGTCATTAGGT
The DNA here is from genome assembly GCA_038090915.1 of Boletus eberwhitei. Lineage (NCBI taxonomy): Eukaryota > Fungi > Basidiomycota > Agaricomycetes > Boletales > Boletaceae > Boletus > Boletus eberwhitei. The sequence continues at coordinate 3,118 of JBBPNO010000367.1, forward strand.
GTCCAAAGGCATTACTTGCGTCGACGAACGGTGTGTATGAGCGCAACCACTCGAACCCAGGAGCAACACGTACGCACGCGTGACGCCTGCGAAGTCCTATCCGACATCTATAGCAGCGAACCGAGCCGTTCCATCAAGGTGCACACATTCGTCTCCATTTCGTGGAGAACAATCCTCCGGAGTATGAGCGGTCCCTGATCGAGAACGTCCTGGTATGGACACGCGTTTTGTCTATATGTCGCGAGCGGGTCTAATGCGGATTGTACACTCGTCGTGAGTCGGGTCGTGTAGGCGAGGTATGACGGGCACTCGCAAGTCCCAGGGTAAGACTACCATTGGCAACAAGTTGACTGCTTGGTTGATCCCCGCAGGTGGGTCACGGTTCACCTACCTGGGATCCGAGTAAGAATACCACCAACTCGGAAGACTTGAGGCACCTGCACAAATAGACCCATATTGAGAACAAGGAAACGTGTTCAAACAGCAACTTTGTGCACCACGAGTAAACCGAAATACCTCGTTTTTTCACTCTTCTAGCGCCACGACTTGTTGAGAATGTCTTCAACGAATACCGGTGTGTAGCTGTTTTGAGCAGCGATTGTGACATTGACAATCCAGACCCAACAATAGTACTTGAGACCGGTGGCTCTGTCAAAGTATACGCAGTTGAGTTCCACCCTGACAGAACGTATCTTCTGGGCGGTGGTAGTGATGGGTTTCGACGATGGCGACTTGCAGACGGTGAAGAAGTTGGGAAGCAAATAGGAATGATGTTGCGCGCCATATCCGTATCGAGGGATCACAAATGGATAGTTTGTGGAACTCGCGAAGGAGGCGCAAGCGTGTGGGACGCAGAGACGCATGAGAAGGTTGTCGACGTGGAGGGCACAAACACGGTATATGCCATCGACGTCTCCCCAGACTCGACCAAATTTGCCACCGGGACTGGATTGGGTGGCAGAACAGCGAGCATCTGGAGTATAACAAGTGGGGAGAAACTTGTTGGCCCGCTCGAACATGACAACTCTGTCACTGGAGTCAAATTTTCTCCGACTGGCGACCACATCGTCACCGCCTGCTATGGTGGTCCCATCCACATCTTCGATGCTCGCAACGGCGACGAGGTCATCACCATCGCGACGATCTCACCCTCGACATGGCCAAACATTCCACTAGCGTGGTCCGGTGATGCTCTCCAAATTTTTGCCACATCAGACGACAAGAAAATCCGGTCTTTCGCTGTGTCCACAGGATCCCAGATTGCCGAATCACCGATTCTCGATGGTGGCGACCACAAGTCTATCGCGCTAGCACCAAATAGCAAATTTATTGCTACCTACGCAGGCTCTTCCATCTTGTTCCTAGACACATCGACTCTTTCTCCAATTGTCCCTGCCATTGAGGAGAAAGGAGATATATACTCAATTGCAATCTCTTTGGACGGTTGCTATCTTGCGACTGGACAAGATAACGGGAGACTCACTGTGCGCAACCTCGGCAGCATTCTCCCGGACTTGCATGGTCCTTTCCATGTAAGTATTTATGTTTGCTTAGTCCCATTTCATCTTCCCTGTTGACATACTATGTTAGGCACCTGCTCGTGAAGAACGACAATTAGACGAGCTGCCTTCTACCTCCGCCGGCCATGAAAATCAACCGCCTGGCTCTGATCCAGTAAGAATTTCTCATTCAATCGCCAAAACGAGCTGCGCTGACTTGGTCATCGCACATGTGCACCAGGAAGAGCCACGGAAATCCAATCAACTCAAGTCTGAGACGCACAGCGAAGCTGGCGATGGTGGTCTCCTCGAGGTATCCGTTCGATCTTTTCCCCCTTCGACGCAAGTTCTTACGATCGCATAGGTGGAGGTCCCGACGAACACGCCCACTTTTCGGTTTGACTACGACGAGGTTAGTGATTACTACATTCTCCTCTTCCCTCCGTGTTGACCCTGCTGGAGTCACTGTCCCCAGCGTCCTCCGTCCATTCTCGTGAAGACGAGGAATCGCCACTTGGCACATCCCCAGCTGTACTACGGCCGTCGGATGCTCTACCAGTCACCTCTCCTCCAGAGATGCGTCCAGAGGGACATCGTGACGTTGTCGAGTCATCTCAGGGTATTCCGATGTTCAAAAAGTGGCTAAAAACGAGGATCAGGAAGAGTCAAAAGGACCCGGCATTGCACGAGCCCGATCGAGTTCGCGGAAAGTCGTGTCAGGCTGCAGATCACCAATCTCGTTCGCAGTCACTAGCAAGGGTGGAAGACTCAAATACAGGACCTTCGAGGATGGCTGCAGGTCAACGTGTGCCAGTGAGTGCTCTTCTTTAGTAGACAAGCAGATGTGGTGTGTCCAACATATCATTCTAGCGAGCGGTTGCGAAACCCGTTCGACAACGAAAGGTTCGTTGTTCCTCGAGTTTATATGCAAGCACTCATCAGACATTGCAGCCTAAATCGTCTACCAAGGCTGCTGACCCTGGCCACCCGAAAAAAGATGCATCTGGTGATAGACAAGGTCATGCAGTTTCAACCGGAGCAGGACCAGTGCGTCTGTTTCTGGTTATTATGAACCACATCATGATACCTCATTCCTATTAGGCACAACAAATGGACGACACGTCTCATCCTGCTGCTGGGGCTGTCCATCTGACGGTGCGTGAGCTTTCCTTAAGCATGTGTTGCGAGATTCATGGTAGATCAGCATCAGCGAGAATCGGGCAAGGCTACCCTTTCGCTCACGTTCCCCGCGTGGTTGTTGTGTTTGCATTCAAGCACAGAAGATGGGACACATTGATCCAACTGTGTTCACTCGTGATTACGCGGACATTGACTGTGTAGACATGTCTCCTCGGCACTACTAATAGTATAAGTCCTGATAATCCCATTCATGATCGAGTGTTGAACTCGCTAGCGGTCACTGGGGAGGTCTATGCGCCCACGAACGTTAGCATTGGAGGACAGTGTCTAATTGACTGGAGAGGTTGTTGCAAACCTAATTTCATGAAGATGATGAGACGAGAGTGTGCATTAGCCTGATGTCGCTCTCTCCTCCTTCAATGTCTTTTGTTCGCCATGACCACATTGATGAGCACCTGTTCACAATGCCCCTGTCTGGTGACAGTGTTGATGCTGAGGGTATGTTCATATTCATCATCAGTTCTCACTGAATGCAATATGCTGATCAGACAAGGACGCCTAGGACTGTGTGGGATGGCGCCCGCAAGCGGGCGTCAGTTTGAAGTCAGAAAACCTTCCAAAGCGGTGAACGAATCATGATGCATGATGCATGACGAGTGATCATAAGCTGCAAGACCCATGATGGCGATGACGATGCGCTGCGAGAGAGCACGATGGTATTCATACAACCCGCGACTCGACGTCCCACCACACATCCTAGTGTTATTGGCAACGGAACGTCGACTGGGTCTTGTGGTGACCTGGAGAGTTATTTCTATTGGATCCCAGGGTGTGTATCGCTGTATCAATGATATCAGCAAGTGTCAGATCCGAGGATTTCGGTTAATGACGCTCGACGATGATTCGAAAAAAACCCACCGTATCATGGCTGATTGCATTGAAAAAGCTCTGGACCAGTGTTGTGTGACCTGATTGATGGAATTTTTTTCTGCGAGCGGCAGCACCACCCTAAGATTACCATACCGATTTGTATCGCCATGTCCACAGCAAGCAGCGATGCATCAGTGATACATCTGGGGGGGAACAGCGAAGCCACCTCTGATTCACATGATTGATACACCACATCTTGTACTAATATTAGTTAGCAGCTATTGATATATCAAATCTCCTGTCACTGGTGACATTGGGTTGGGCAGTGCCAGCATGGAGAGAGTGCTGTTGAGGGTCGATAATCAAATGGACGACAAAGGACACCCCTCCGGCGTTTCTGATCCATGGTAGTCCCATAAAATGAACGAACGGCAGTAGAAATGCAGTTTGTAGATTTTAACTGCCACGCTTTCAAGGCAGCCGGAGGTCCGAGTCACACACAGCATACTGTATAATCATGATCCCAAATTTAAATATGACACATTCTATTGCCCACCAAAAAAAAACATCCTGTTCTCTGTGCAGCAAGGAACGCCATCTTGCACTGCCCTCCATGACCCCAACTCCGTCAGGCTGTATCGCATGATTGTCGACTCGGAGGGTTGGATGATCATACATCACTCGTTCCAAACCAGTCTTGGAGAATAATTAATATACCGTGCAGAAGATACATATAACTGACAGGGGAACCCACGACTGAACGACTGAACCACCCTTCCATTGACTCTCAACCCTTGTTTGTCTCTAAATCGTCATACATTGCAATTTCTCTTATACCTGCCATGTCTGAGTCCTCTGACTTACAGTCTATTATGGTGCCTTTCCTGACGAATAATTATACATCCCGTATGGTCGCTCCCCTTGATAAATGATTAATCTTATAGATCAGGACAGTTGTTATTGTTACTGCTGTCGTATATGATTATTGTGAGTGATGTTTATATGCACACTAGTATTCCTTTCATTCTGAAGTTATAATTGCAATGTTACCACTACAGTCCTCACTTTCTCGAGAGAGGTATGTCATTTTGCTTTCCACATCTTATCTGTTGACTGAGAATATTAAAAGATACACTATATTTGGGTAACGAAGCAACAATTATTGAGTAAGCACTAGGCCCCTAACGATCCCACAGTGCCGACCCTGGACCTCGGTCTCAACAATCTTTGTTCTAGTATGTATAAACCCTCTGGGTCCACTGTTGCCGGTTTTCCCAATTGGCATTTCTGTAGGTCCGCTATGTCGGTCTTTCTTGGGTTATGTAAGTATGTTGTCGCTATAATGCATAGCAAACATCATTGAGTAATGGTCAATCTGTGATTAAGCTTTACTTCATTCTGTATGTTTAGAATTAAATTCGAGATTAATCGAGCTGATCAGATGCTTAAACAGTTGCAACTTCCTTTATCCCTGGACCTGTCGAAGTCAGTATTTCCATTTTGCACCTTGTCTCAGGCCTGTCATTAATGATCATCTTCTGGTAGTTGTATGCATTTAAATTCTGATCGAAAATTATATTGATAACAGTTCCACTGTCATAGATGTAAGTGGATTGATTTACTGCCATCGACAATGTTTATATGAGACACGGATATCCCAAAGGCACTGCTGTCAATTGGGTAATGGCCTGGACATTCCCAATATTTCTTAGCGCTGCTGATTGTGAGTTACCTTTCCGCCAGTTTCCATTACCCCAACCGTAATTTCAATTACAGTAGTCATGATTTTGCGGGTGTATGCGATGTGGAATCGATCCAAAATGATCCTTTATCTCCTTCTCTTCATGTATGTGCCACAGGTCGTTGTTACCTTCATTTTTGCAGGGGTCTACAATACCAGCACATATATCTCAAGTATGTCCTGGATAAACTTCACGCGTCGCTCCAATCTCACCCAGGTTGCATTTCATCTCCTGCAACTCTTCTCCCTAGTCACAGTTGCCCAAGTTCTGGATTTCTCTTTCTGCAGCACCTCGTGGCCGGGCGTCACACCCTTCGATCTTGACTTGTATGACGAAACCCCACGATTTGTTCTCGGCGCCACGCTTTTGATTCTTGCTGTCACTCAAACATTGAAGGACTCAGTTAACATGTACAAAGCGACAAAGAAGTGGCAGCCTAACCGGTATTTGGAACGACTCGTCAGAGATAGCATTGTTTATTTCCTTGTGTACGTCTCAGTTTCCCTCCCTTTCTCGCTTCTATTTACCACCATGACGTTTTCCCGTTCATTTTGCTCTCGAGTAATTGCAGACAAACTAACCACTCGCTTGTTTTCTTCTGAACTGCTAGGAACATGTTTGTGAATATATCTACTCTCATCGCGGACCGGGCTACGGGATACGACACTTGGGTACCCCTCCTGTCCATGCTTACTCTCACAGCTCAATGCCTTATGATGCCTCGGTTCATCATCAGCGTGCGAGAGTTGTATGACCGCGACCTCCGTCGTGGCTGGCAGGGAGTTGACACTGGATTTGGTGTGTTGTCGCAACCCATTGCGAGTCAGAACGCGGCTGTGTCTGCAATTGCATTCGCGGATGTCACCCCGGGGCAGGATCAGGTCGTGAAGGGGGACGCGAACGAATCAGAGGTGATTCGACTCGAACCGTTGGGAGATAATACCCATCAAGTTTGAAGGAGGGATCTGGTCAGAAATGGGGGACGAACACTCGCGCTGAGGCATTGATAAATAGTGGACAATGGCGGTGCTTTGAACGGTGACTCGAATATTTGTTGTACTCATGCGTATGACTCGTTTTCTGGGTTCAATGTATGTATGCATCGTCTTGACGAAGTTTCTCTGTACGTGCGATTTGATTCTGTGCCACAAATATTTCCAGAACCTGCGGCAGGGTTTTGTCGAAACTAGCGCTTTTACCTTGAGGGCTACAACATTGTATATACGACTCGGATGCAACCAAAGACTCCTGATGTCTGCATAATGTGCGATCATCACAGGAGATGCATACCACCTCAAACTCGCCCAACTCGAGGTGAATATAATGCAGCACGACCTGAACCCAGATAAATATCGCAAGCGACGATGCCACTCAGATTGTCCACAGGAGTATAGGAGTATTGGCAAAGGCCAAGAGGATGACATCTGGGCCGGATACTGAACATCCCCATTTACTTTTTCTTGAAAAGGAACAAGAAACGAAAGCAAGAAAGTAAATGCAATGCAAGAATTGGAGCATGTAATACGCGTACGAGGGAATCGTTCAGTCAACCCTCCTTCTGAACATCACCTTTGCACTTGGATCAGGCATCAGTGCCGTCGCAAAATTCAGCGTTCGCGTGTGCGTCGCGTTGTCCGCAAGCTTGATATCATACGTCACCACCATGTAGGCCAACATCAGCTTCAGCACGCTTGCAGCAAAGAAACGTCCCGCGCTAACATACATTCAGTGAATCTTACTGGTCGTCGGAAAGGGGAGAAAGAAAGACCATACCACGCATGTCGACTGTGTCCAAAGGCCAAATACTCAGTCGCCGTCGACGTAAATTGAGACCTGAGACCTGCACCGTCCTCTTCACACAACTCTGCAAATCGGAAGGGCTTGAATGCGCGGGCGTTTTCGTAGAACATTTCATCATGGTGTATAGATCGAATGGCTGTGACGATCGTGGTGCATTTTGGTATAAACATGCCGTCCGAGAATGCGAAGTCTTTCATCGCCTTGCGCGCCAACCCCACTAGTGGGTCAAATAATCTCAGTAGTTGATGCATCGAATGAATGCAGAGACACGTACCGCTGCCAACGCCTTTGAGACGTTGGCACTCCTTGACGAAGCTATCTACCTTTCGCATCTTGCCTAGTGCAGCTTTCGACCATCCCTCCTTCTCAACGATTGCTTCAACCTTCTCACGAAGAGGCTGGATATATTTGGGACTCAGTGCGAGGTGGAAGAGCACTTGAGTGAAACTCTGTCGTGTGGTGTGAATCAGGCGAGTTAGGTCTGCATCATGAATTCGAAGCGTACATTGGAAGTCGTCTAACCACAAAATCGAAAGATCTCAGCGCCATAAGAGTATGGGGAACAACATCAGGACCTACGTGGATAGCCGTAAAATTGATAACCATTATACGAGCTGTCGAGAGCTTCACCGTCAACTCTGGATCCTCTGCCTCTTCCATCAACCATGACAGAAAGTCGTTCTATCAAGAAACCAATGGTGAGTGCCAATATCATCTGCGAACGAGGTTGACCAACAGGCTTGTTGGCCCATTCCTTCCCATACTCTTTGAGGTATTTTTGTCGCTCCCCGATTATTGGTCCAAGAAGCTTCCTTCCACACGGGCTGCTTTGACTAACGCTCGTAAACAACCGGGCAGCTATTCTGTCATCACGTTCAAGGCTACCCCTCAGACAGGCAAGTGCAGGTGACTCACGGTTTCAGCAAATTCGGGAACAGTCCGATGATAGCCCATCCTTTAACGACATCGAGGGTATATTGAATATTGGGATCTATCCGGTCAGGGTCACGGCCTAGAACAATTGAAGTAAGAATCAAAGCAAAGGGAGACCATGAGAAGGCTCACACAATGGAAGTCCGACGAACACTCTATTGGTCATTCTGCAGACTACCTGTTTCACGCTGCTGGCCGCCGACAGTCTTCCATTCTGAGCATTGAAATTCATGAATAGCGCACGCGAATGAGAGTGGGATGTTCACCATTTCCACTAAGATCCAAAATGTCGTCAAAGGCCGTACAGATCTCATCTTTTATTTCGGGACACAAGGGTTCGATATTCCGAGTTAGCTGTGTTGTCACAAGTGGGACATGGTAAGGATTATGGCGAATTCCGATCCGTTGTGTACTCGCCCTGAATTTGCTGTTGGTGACATTCAGTGCAAGTTAATCTCATTGGACTAAGATAGTTATCACCTCTTTTTTGGCTCCGTAAAAGTGTGTGTTCCTCGGGTGCTCTCCATAGTTCATCCACATGCTCGCGGCTGGTGAGAATGACTGTCCAGCGGCAGACCTCCGCAACCTTGAATGCTGCAGGCTTGTGCTGAAATACTATGAGTGAACGTGTATGAAACGTACGAGGTACCAGACTTGCCTTCTCATACCCTTCTTGTATAATGTCCGGCACATTGGTCAGATATATGAAGCCAGCCCACAATGAGCCGAGCCAGCTACTCGACCTCACCGTGGGGATACTATCAAGCTGGGGAAATGAGCATTGAAGAGAGCAATTCAGTGTATGTCAACCATACTCACCTTAGACGGCTGAGACCACTTCACGACAATGATAAGGGCAGAACGGCTGGCAGCTGACAGACGCATTAAATATCTAGTCCACTCGAGCATATAGATCCGAAAATATCAGAAACTTGATTAACAAATTGTAAGGACATGGGTATACCCGAACACCTCGGATCTCGGATACGGACATGGAACGTAGCGCTGAGATGAGTCACTTGACTCAGGATGTGTCCAGGGAAGCGAAATTAAACTCCACGGATACCATCAAGCTGGGCCGGGAAATGAACATTGAAGAGAGTTTTCGGAAACCATACCCACCTTGTAAGGCTGGGACCACTTCATGATGATGATAAGAGCAGCGATGACAACAACATAGCCAAAGATTTCTGCCGGTTGCACTAGGGGATCGGGCAGAGCGGTTGTGGGAGGAAGTGGCGATGCAGCGGTAGCAACAGATAATGAATGGAAGAGACACTTCGTTGCGATGATTTCTATGTTCTTTCTTCCTTCGAAACAGTTTGACCATTTGTAAGTACACCATTCAACTCAGAATACGACAGATACATACAGACCTTATACAATGGACATATGAGTCGGTTCCGAAGCACGAGAGATGGAGAGAGCGCGGGTACAGATGCGACACATTATATGTGCGATGCTCGCGATGAGCAGGGGTAGAGATGATCGGTGCCTGGTGCGCTTGAATGTCCTTGACCCAACTGTTGTGCGAAATCAGAGAGACGGGTGTGAGCGTCATACAAGCCAGGCAGAACATGTCTGGAAAAAGTGCGTCTGAGTGCCAAGGGCATGTACAAGGAAGAGGCATGTTGGGATGTACGGCACGAGATCTCAGATAGGAGATTCAATTCTCGTGTGGCAGCGTTGTCATACGCTGCGGCGGCAACACCGACTCAAAATACTCGATCTCGATTGTGTCCTCCTATCCTGCCCAGGAATAATATTGTCTGTGCCCATGGATACTTCTCCCTGACACGATACGTACCTTACTGATTCCATTTTCTGCGCGACATTCTCCGAGGGTGGTTCGTTCGATTGCACCACAGACGAGTAAGTTGAATGGGATGGGTCTCGCGAGTGAGAGTTCTGTCGATGACTTGGGAATCGAGTAGGTATTGTGAATTTCGGACATACAACATGAGATAGAACCGAATCCTCGTGCGGTGGCGCCATATGCTGGGGCGGCAATACAGACCCGACATACTCAGTCTCGAGCGTGTCTTCCTGTCCCGCCATAAACAAGGTTGTCGTGTTCCAAATTCCGATGCATACTCCATAACGCGGTACATACCTCACCGATGTCACTTTCTGCACGGCATCCTCCGAGGGTGCTTCATACGAGGGGAACTCAAATGGGATGGGTTTTGCCAAAGGGGATTTGTTGACGAGTTTCGAGAGTTAGTAGGAATTCCATTTGAGTACAATTTTTGAGAGGGTAGATTCCGAATGGATGCGAGACGGCTTACGGAGTTCCCACGCAGTCCTCTCCCACCGCGCCTTCTACCAGCACACATCCCCTCGCGTCATTGGCGATGGAACGTCGATTGTGAGGTCCTGTAAGGACCCAGAGCACGGCTGTTCTTATTGGATCCTAGGGTGAGTGGCGCTTTATCAGTCTGGTGAAGCCCAAGGATATGGATATTAATGACCCTCGACGATGTTACGCATCCCTTTCTCTCTCTGTGCCTCTCAACTACAGATAAGCATACCCTCTTCCGCTCGCAAGGCTATGCGCGTCACCTTCGGCGTGATAACGTAGCGAACCTGCCAAAACTCATTCTTCGATCTCCAATAGGTGGTTACTTTCGCCGTTCCAGTCAACCTGTTGATCATTTCTTCATTCTACTAGTAGTTCAGAGTACTACCTCTTTGCATTAACCCCCTTATATGCGAGGGAAATGTCACGAGTTCCCAGGCTGAGGAACCATGGTCTCTAGGCTATCTGACGAGAGATCCGCTCAACTCGACAACAGTAAACTGACGCTACACGCGAATCACATACATCCGACGCTGTTCATCCCGAGCCCCGATAAAATTTGCAAGCCGTAGCGTTACCCTAATTTGGCTGCACAGATTTGTATCGCCACGCCCACAGCACGACTATATCCTTCCCGATGAAGGGGTGGATAGACCTTGCTGCAATATTGGTATAGGCACTGCGTCCCCTGCTACTACGATCGCAACCACCATGGACAAGGACATCCGATATTCGATCACGACGGTGACGTTTCTTCGTGTGTGCACTTGGGAGCAGACTTTACCTTGCCGGAGAGGTATTATCCCCAGCCAGCGCTTCCTCGTCAGTTTTCTAATCCGGCTTGTATTAAGAACTGACGCGGCACCTGCTCTCCCAGTTTGTATGTTACCGAAATGTTCCGACTTCGCTGACTTCGTTGTGATCCTGCGTCCAAACCGAACCCCATTGAGGAGATGAGAGACTTGGTGTACATGAACCCATGGACAGATGGCATGTCACTCGCGGATGCATGGGCGCGGTTATTCGAGGGTCATCTTGTTCCACGCATTATTTGGATGCCAGGAATCCGTATGTACATTGTTGTAACCCTCGAGGAAGGTGAACAACGTGCTGGTTTTGACAAAGCCCTGCTGTAGGTCCTGACAATGTTTGCAGCACAGAACCGAATCGCACACAGATGAGAAACTCTCTCGAGACAACGTCTACATTGTGCAACGTCGGGAGATACAAAACACATGCTGTGAGCTTAGAAGACGAGGCAATGCACAAGTAAGATAAATATGCGAGTCACCGCTCAAAGTACCGCCATTCTCCAGTAGTATTCATCAATGTCTCAGTGCGAGTGTTCTTCCCCCATTCCTACCAAATTCCCTCCTTCAAACCTGATGCGTATTGTCTCCCAACGGTCTGAGTTGAATCGCTTCTGTTTCGTTCGTGTTCTCCACAACCTGATCCTGCCCCGAGGTGACATCCGCGAATGCAATTGCAGACACAGCCGTGTTTTGACTCTCACTGGGTTGCGACAACACACCGAATCCGGTGTCAACCCCCTGCCAGCCGCGACGGAGGTCATGATCATAGAGCTCTCGCACGCTGATGATGAACCGAGGCATCATGGAGCATACGGTTAAGCTATAAAACGTGACCAGGCAGAGCATCCAAGCGTCGCTGACATCGTCCTGGACTAGAAAATAGATATAGGAAAACATGTTCCTAGCAATTCAGAAGAAACCAACAACCGAGTGGTTAGTTTGTCTGCAAATACTCGAGAGCAAGATGGTGAGAGAACATGACAGTGACTAATGGAAATGAGAGAGAGGGAGGAACTGAGACGTACGCAAGGAAATAAAGAACGCCATCTCTCACGAGTCGTTCCATGTACCGGTTCGGCTGCCACTGCTTTGTTGCTTTGTACATGTTAACTGACTCCTTCAACGTTTGAGTGACAGCAAGAATCAAAAGCATGGCACCGACAACAAATCGTGAGATTTCATCATATCCGGCAGGCATGAATAGTGTGTTGCTCGACGAGGCGTTGCAAAAGGAGAAATCCATAACTTGGGTAATGGTGACTGTGGAGAAGGATGGCAGGAGATGAAGGGTAACCTGGGTGAGATTGGAACAATACGGAAGTTTGTCCAGGACGTACTTGAGATATATATACCGGCAGTGTCGGCCCATCCAAAGATGAAGGTAATAATGACCTGTGGCACAAAAACGAAGAGAAGGAGATAAAGGATCCTTTTGGATCGATTCCACATTGCATACACCCGCAAAATCATGACTACTGTAATTGAAATTACAGTCAGCGGCAATGGAAACAGGCGATTCGAGAGTAACTCACAATCGGCAGCATTAAGAAATATCACAAATGTCCAGCTAATTACAAAATTAACTGCAGTGCCTTTGGAATAATGGTGTCTTCTACAAACATTTCAGAGGGCAGTAAATCCACTCACACCTATGGAAGAGTTATCAATATGGTTCTGAATCACAATTTAAGTGCATACATCTACTGGAAAATGATCATCAATGACAGACCCGAGTCAGGGTGCAAAACAGAAACACTGACTTCAAGAGGTCCAGGGATAAAGGGAGTGCTATCTGTGAATGTATCTGATCAGCTCAATCAACCTCCGAATTAATTCGGAACATACAGAGTGCATTAAGACTTTGGAAGCATGGCTGATCATTACCATATGTTTGATAGTATGCATAATAGCCATAATAGACTTACATAGTCCAAGACAGACCGGTGTAGCGGACCTACAGAAATGTCAATTGGAAACACCTGGACCCAGAGGCCCTATACATACTAGAACAAAGATTGTCGAGACCCGGGTCCAGGGTCGGCACTATGGTAATGTCAGGGGTCTAGTGCTCACTCGATAATTGTTGCTTCGTTACCCAAACATAGTGTATCTTTGAATAATATTCTCGGTCAACAAATAAGAGGTGGAGAGCAAAATCACACACCTCTCTCGAGAAGGTGAGGACTGCAGTGGTAGGAATACAATTATAGCTTCAGAATGAAAGAATAGTGTCCACATATATAGCATCGCTCACAATAATCATAGAGGACAGCAGTGACAACAAAAACTGCCCTGATGTATAAGACTCATCATTGACCAGAATGAGCGACCATACGAGATAAATAATCATTCATCTGGAGAAGCTCCAGAGCAGATTGTAAGTCGGTGGACATGTCAGGTACAAGAGAGACCGCAATGTATCACGGTTTAACGATTGTGAATCGATGGGAGGGTAGTTGCCAGCGCTTCGGTCTTGTGTTCCTCTGACGGTTATAGCCCACCTTTAAGCTACCCGGCATATTAAATATTTGCTTCAAGACTGGTTTGGAACAAGTGATTAGTACGATTCTCCGACCAACGCGCGATACAGCCTGATGGAGCAGTGGCGATAGAAGGCAGTGTGAGACTTTTCTGCACGGAGAACAAAGTCGACAATTGTATATACAGTACAGGATTTTTGCGGGCAACAGATGGAACGTTCTCACATAATTTGGGATCATGATCGTATCCGATGAACTTCAGCTCCGGAACGGAAGAAAATCTATAACCGTATTTCTGCTTTTCGTTCGGTTTATAGAACTATGTAATGACGAGAATCCGCAGTGTCTCCCCGCGACTAATACACCAACTGTATCTTAGTGGGGGAGCTGCGGAAGTGATGCAGAGAAGCCAGTTCGTTCTCCGCATCGGTCTCTTCGATTTTCTGGTTACCGAGGAATGGTACACCGCGGTCACATCCATCAAATGTTCCATTTCCTTTGCTGATTTCATGCAGATCACCGGACCACCCTCTTCTTCCAGGCGGACTGCACGACTCGGATCAATCTCACGCCGCACCGTGCGTACACAGGGATGGGATGAGGAAGGACCAGGGAGAAGAGATTGAGTCGGTGAGTTGGGAGATGGCATTCGTCGTTCACCAATCATTCTTTATATTGCCGTGGATCTATGACCATCTCATTTGCATCATTTGCATCTTAGTTATTCTTTTATTTGTTGTCCGAGTCATTCCACACCCAGCCTTGCGACGTCCATTTCTCCTATAGGGTGCTCGCCCAAATACCGATAGGGAGCGGATGCAGTATCGCATGTTCAAAGTGGGCTAAAAGATGCTACGAGGGGCTTTCCTGTGAAAATGTCATTGATCATACCGCAGCGTTGTCCTTGGAACAGACCAGCATGATAGTGTACACGTTGTCGGTGGTCTCTTCGACCATCAGTGGACCTTAAAACCGTTCCATTGCGGCGCATCTTTGACAGTCACGATGGCGACGAGGTCATCACCATCACGACTATCTCACCCGCAACATACCTAAACATTCCACTAGCATGGTCCAACGATGCTCACCAAATTTTTGCAACATCAAGCGACAAGAGAATCAGGTCTTTCGCTGTGTCTACAGGATCCCAAATTGCCGAATCACCGATTTTGGGTGGTGGCTTCCACCAGTCTATTGCTCTCGCACCAAATGGAACGTTTATGGCTACCTATGCAGGGAGTTCCATCTCGTTCCTAGACACATCAACTCTCTCTCACATTGTCCCTGCCGTTGAGGACAGGACAAATACATTCTCGATTGCAATCTCCCCAGATGGTAGTTATCTTGTGACTGGACAAGCTGACGGGAGACTCACCGTGCGCAACCTCGGCAGCATTCTCCCGGACTCGTATGGCCCTTTCCATGTAAGTATTTATCCATTGACCATATTAGGATGTTGGATAAGCCCCATTCCGTCTTACCCGTTAACATACTTCGTTAGGCATCTACTCGTGATAAAGAACAACCAGACGAGCTGCCTTCGACCTCGGCCGATCATGACAACAAGCCGCCTGGCTCTGATCCAGTAGTAAGGGTTTGTCATTCCGTCACCAAAATGAGCTGCGCTGACTTCATAATTCCATATCTACACCAGGAAGAGCCTGGGAAATTCGGTCGTCTCAAGTGTATAAGACCCCCAACGAAGATGACGATGGGGATCTCCTCGAGGTATCCATTCGTTCTCTTTCCCCTTGAAGAGGGTTCTCACGGTCGCATAGGCCGAGGTGCCCACGAATATGCCCGCTGTCCAGTTCGACTACGATGAGGTTAGTCGTCACTACATTCTCCTCTTCTGTCCGTGTTGACCCTGCTGTAGCTACCTTCCCCATCGTCCTCCGTCCATTCTTGTGAGGACGAGGCACCGCCACTTGGCACGCCTACTGTACCACAGCCACCGGATGCTCTGCCGGTGACCTACCCTCCAGAGAGACGTCCGGAGGAACATCACGACATTGTCGAGTCACCTCAGGGTATTCCAATGTTCAAAAGGCTGTCGCTGCCGTGGATCAGGAAGGGTAACAAGGACCCGGCATTTCATGAGCCTGATCGAGTTCGCAGAAAGTCATGTCAGGCCGCTGACCATCAATCCCGTTCGCAGTCACCAACAAGGGTGGAAGACTCGAGTGTAGGACCTTCGAGGATGGCTGCAACTAAACGTGTGCCGGTGAGTGCTCTCAATAGACAATCCGACACGGTGGGTCCAACGTATCATTCTAGCGAGCGGTGGCAAAACCCGTTATACAATGAAAGGTTCGTTGTTCCTCGAGTTTATATACAGATACTCATCTGATGTTACAGCCTAAACCCTCTACCAAGGATGCTCACCCTGGTGGTCAGAGCAAAATTGCTGTTCGTACTGGAGCAGGGTCTGCAGTTCCAAAGGAAGCAGGGCCAGTGTGTCATTTTCTCGTTATTGTGTACCATGTCATGACAATTTATTTCCCATTAGACGCAACAAGTGCACGATGCATCTCAACCCTCCGCCAGGGGGGTCCATCTCACGGTGCACATAGTTTCCCTACGCTGGTGTTGTATGACTTACAGTGGATCACATAGCGAGAGCCAGGCAAGGCTATCCTGAGACTTTCCATTGCGTTCCCTTCGTGGATGTGTTGTGGCTCAGGTACCGGTGATGGGACACATTCGTCCAGGTGACCCGATGCACCCTAACCCTGGGCATTGGCAGCCTAACCGGTACATCGAACGACCCCTGAGAGATGGTACAATTTTTTTTTCCTTGTGTACGTCCCGGTTCCCTCCTCTCTCGTTTCCATTTGTTTCCGTCACATTCTCCTACCCGCCTTGTTCTCGTGTATCTTGCAGACAAACTAACCGTTCGCTTGTTTTCTTCTGAACTGCTAGGGACATGTTTTTTTTTTTCGATATTTCTAATGTAATCCAAAGCGGCGCTACAGGGATCAACGCTTGGGTGTTCTTCCTGTACATGTTTTCCGACATAACATTATGCCCCATGATGCCTCGGTTCATCATCAGCGTGCGGGAGCCATATGACTGTGACCTTCGTCGGCGCTGGCAGGGGGTTGACACCGAATTCGGTGTGATATCGCAACTCATTGCGAGCCAACACACGGCTGTGTCTGCATTCGCGAATATTGCGCTGGGACAGGGACGGTCGTGGAGGGGAATGCGAACTGATCGGAAGCGATTCGACTCGAACCGCTGGGAGAAAATACGCGTCAGGTTTGAAAGAGGAATTTGGGTAGAAACGGGGAACGAACACTAGCGCCGAGGAACTGATGAAGAGTGGGGAATGACGGTACTTATTTTATTTATGCATATGCCTCGTCTTCTAAGCTCAATGTATGTGTTACGCGTCTGCCGATGCTTGCACAATGTAGGCAAGGGAATTTCTCCTGTACGTGCGGATTTTGTCAACAGCAGCACGTTGTTAACCTCCCTTAAGTCTTGTCCCCACAAACGCGGCGTTCCATGGGTCAATGTACTCAAACCGTCTCTCATCTATCCGTCGTATTCTCAACAAGGTTCGGTTTGCCAGTGGACGGGGGATCACAATGAAGTCAGCGAAGTTGCAACACATTTCGGTAACATACAAACTGGGAAAGCAAGTACCGCACCAGCTCGCAATCCAAGCCGGACTGTAGCACTGAAGAAGTGTCGGGTGGGGATCCACTTCTCCAGCAAGGTAAACTCTGATCCAAAGTGCACATATCAAGAAGAAAGGTCTTCTTTTGTAGTGGTAGGGATGCAGTGCCTATACCCCTTCATGCGTGGGTTATCTTCAACCAACGCCGTCCGATCGACCTGTGTGCTAAACTTCAACTCACAAACACGAATGCACTCAACTGACATTCTGCTAGCTGTGGATATACTACATCCATCAGTCACTCGCTGAAAGTCCCACTGTATTTGCTTGTCAGAGTGAAAAATCGATGTCAGAGTTCTACCCTGGTGATCAGCATCCAGTGTAGATGACGTCCTTTTGCATGCTCTACGGTTGGCCACAAATACGCTGTCCATCTCATATGAACCTTTCGTTGTCGAGCGTGTTTCACCACCGCTCGCTAGAATGATATGTTAGACATGCCGCATCCGATCATCTATCGAGGGAGAGCACTCACGCGCACACGTTGACCTGCAGTTATCCATGAAGGTCCCCCATTTGTGGCGTTCAAAGGTTCACTCTTGTTGGTGATTGCGAGCGAGAGCGAGGGTCAACAGGCTGACACGACCTTCCAGGAACACAATCTGGCTTGTGCAAAGTCAGCTGTTCGATCTCCTTTCTCGACCTCGTCTGTAGCCACCCTTTGAGCATTAGAATACCGTGAGATGGCTTGGGAGTGTCAGGCTTTCCACTCAATGTGTATCTGGCAACTGTAGTACAGCGTGAGAGGTGCTAAACGGCAGTGCCTCGTCCTTCACGGGGATGGGCGGAGGGTGACGGGGACGGTGGCTCCGGTGGCGTTAACACGGGGGAAGAAGAGGGGGACGTAGTGATCACTGACCTCATCGTAGTTGAACTGAGCAGCAGGCGTGTTCATCAGCACCTCGACCTATGTGATAGTGAGAACTCACTTCGAGGGGAAAGAGAATGGGTACCTCGAGGAGATCCACATCGTCATCTTCATTGGGGGTCTTACACTTGAGATGAGCTCTTCCTGGTGTAGAATCAGAATCAGAACTGTAGATATGCAATAACGAAGTCAGTGCAGCTCATTTTGGTGACGAAATGACAAAAATCTTACTGGTGGTTTGTTTTCATGGCCGGCTGAGGTCGAAGACAGCATGCCTGGTTGTTGTTCCTCACGAGTAGATGCCTAATGTAGTACGTCAACAGGGAAGATGGAATGCGGCTTACCCGACATGCCAACATGGTCAATGAACGAAAACTTACGTGGAAAGGACCATATGAGTCTGGGAGAATATGGCCTAAGTTGCGCACGGTGAGTTTCCTATCAGTTTCTCCAGTCGCAAGAGAGCTGCCATCCGAAAGATTGGATTCGAGAGTATATTTCCCTGTCCTCAAGGCAGGGAGGATCTGCGAGAGTCGACGTGTCCAAGAACGAGATATCGGTATCTTCTGTGACAGTAGCTATGAATTTGCCGTTGCCAGCTAAAGAGATAGAGTGATCATAATTGCCAAGAGTTCTGCTCGGAGGTGCGACCCCATGGATACAGCGAAAGTTTTGATTTTGTTGTCGAATGTTTGTTGACCGTCGTTGGACAACGCAAGCAGAGCGATTGGCCATCTTGAGGGTGTGACAGTGTTGAATGTTGATGTCGGATCGTGAGTTGGTCACTGTTGCGACTGTCAAAAACGCTGACCGAGCCACTTTGGCCGGCTTCAAGTGGCGACGTGCTCGCCAATACTTAATCTCGCTGTATGGCCTCAACGTGGACCACAAATTCGCTCTTCGGTCTCTAACGAGTAGTGTGTCTTCTCCATTCTGGTTAATTTGTTGCTCTTTCCCTCGTTCTAGCAATCCATGCTGATCCCTCCTTGAATTGACCAGCTCGTACACGAGGGAAATGTTGTGAGTCCCAGGCTGAGGAACCATGATCTCCAAGCTATCTGAAGAGATATCTTCTCAGTTCGACACCAGCGAACTGAGGCACGGGCACGGATGACATCCGTCCATTCGAATATAACGCTGCTAAGAAGCATTGGATACCAGCCTGAGAGTACTAGATCTATTGTTGCAGGTTTGGTGCACTCCGATTTCTAGAATTCAGTCATCTCTACAATCGGGTCATTTCCAGGTACTACGGATCAAAAACCTCACAGGGATCTTTCGTTCGGACGTCCCTTACTTAAATGTCGGCCCTCACCGCTGATGAGTCAGTGTTCCTTACATACCCGCACTCAGCTCGGCGAGGTACTTACGGATTGCATCACGGTATACTATAAGGCGAAAAAAGGTATGTCGATGGGCCGACCTGGATGACACCCCCTCCAACCCCGCTATCTACTGCTGTTCATCAATGCGTGTCCGATTCCAATCCGTTACTTATGGTGATCTCGGCTGATGATCGGTGGATTATTTCATTGTAGAATTCTTCCGAGTTGATGATCCGCGTCAACCTATTCATAAATGTTAATGATCAATGACCAAGAATTTCGTGACGACGAGAATCAGCGGTGCCTCCACACCAATATTAGATAAACCATTCACCCTCATCTACAGCCACAATGATCGTAGTGGGGGAGCTGCGGAAGTAACTGATTGACGGTGACATTATGCCAAGCCCCGCCCTAACCCGCGTCATCCGATCTGCCATTCCCCGTATGTCCCCTGCATTTGTCCACCTCGCCTCTACCTTTTCGCCCACCGTGAAAGCTTTCAGAACAACCATCCTCTCTCATGTCCATTTCTACGTCAGTCTCTTTCTCGTTGGCGGTACCGAGGCTGGGAATGACGCCCGAAATTCAGACGCCGTAATTGTACTCATCAAACCATATGTTTCCTTTTCTGACCCAATGCACATCACAACCACCCTCTTCAACTACCGTGGAGGCCACATGATCTATCGAATGCGCAACCGCACTGACAAATCCTCGTGGAACAACTCACACTGTGTGTACTAGTAGTACACACTTTGTTGTCGAGGACGACCTCCACCGTGGTCTCCGCCCCTCTAGTGGTAGTGTCGGATGCTGGATCTGACCCGGAGTCCCGAATGGCGTGTGGATACGTAATTGGGTCTGAATCCATGACTATATCCCATCACCGCCGATCGCAAGGAGCCTTGTAGCAGTGACACAACGTCCGGTGCGATAGACGTAACATCTCTGCTTTCGACGCAGTAACGGAGATGCTCTCACACTGCCTTCCGTCTCCAGTGCTTCATCAGGATTTATTGCGTGTTTGTCGAATATTGGATCATATATCGCTTGTTCTAAACCAGTCTCGAAGGGAGTTTTAATATGCCGGGGTGAGGATATAACCATCAGGAGAACCCAAGACTGAACCACTTGCGACTTCCCTCACATCAACTCTCAATCCCTGTTCGTCGTTAAACCGTCGTATATCATATTTTTTCTTGTACCTGCCATGTCCTCCGACTTACAGCTTGCTCTGGAGATTCTACAGCTGAATAACTGCGTATCCCGTACGGTCGCCCACTTTGATCAGTGATCAATCTGATGGATCAATGCAGTTGTTATTGTCACTGCTGTCGTATATGATTATCGTCAGTGATGCTCTAATATGTGGACACTATTCTTTTCATTCTGAAGTTATTATTCCAATCACTGGCACTGCAGTCCTCACCCTTTCGAGAGAGGTATGTTATATCGCTCTGCACATCCTATTTGTTGACTGAGAATATTCGAAGATACACTATGTTTGGGTAACGAAGCAACCATTATTGACCGAGCACTCAGCATTACCTGACAATTCCACAGCACCGACCTTGGACCTGGGTCTCAACAATCTTTGTTCTGGTATGTATACATAAAGGCTCTGATTCCACCTCATTGCAGGTGTTCCTAATTGACATTTCTGTAGGTCCGCTATACCGGTCTTTCTTGGGCTATGTAGGTCTATTGTTGCTATGATGCGTAGTAAAGATAGGTAACGGTCAATCCATGCTCAGTCTTAGTGCACTCAGTATGTTTAAAATTTAATTAGAGGTTAATTGAGCTAATCGCATCCATTAACAGTGAGTACTTCCTTTCTCCCTGGACCCGTAGCAGTCAGTCTTTCTGTTTCGCACCCTGTCTCTCGGGCTGGTCGGTCATTAATGGTCACCTGCCAGTAGACGTATGCATTTAAATCACGATTGGAAAATATATTGATAACAGTTTCATAGGTGTAAGTGGATTGATTTGCTGTCATTTATGATGCTCGACTGAGGCATGGATATCCCAAAGGCACCGCAATCAATTGGGTAGTTTATTGGACATTCCTAATATTTCTAAGTACTGCTGATTGTGAGTTACTGTTTCGCCTGTTTCCATTGCTGCCAACTATGATTTGAATCACAGTAGTCATGATTTTGCGGGTGTATGCAATGTGGAATCGATCCAACAAGATCCTTTGGCTCCTGCTGTTCATTTACGTGCCACAGGTCATCATTACCATCATTTTTACAGCGATCTACAACACCAGTGAATATTTCTCAGGTATGTCCCAGATAAACTTCATGTGTCACTCCAATCTCACCCGGGTTGCTCTTCATCTCCTGCCATCCTTCTCTCCAGTCACAATCGTCCAACTTGTGAATTTCTCCTTTTGCATTCCCTCATGGAGCAACACACCATTCATGCTTACCGTGTATGATGAACTCCCACGATTTGTTCTCGGTGCTTTGCTTTTGACTCTTGCTGTCGCTCAAACATTGAAAGAGTCGGTTAACATGTACAAAGCGACAAAGCAGTGGCAACCTAACCGGTACATGGAACGACTTGCGACAGACGGCGTTCTTTATTTCATCGTGTATGTCTTGATTGCATCCCTCCAAGTCTCTCGTTTCCATTTGTCACTGTCACGTTCTTCTGCCATCTTGCTCTCGAACTAATCACTCGGTTGTTTTCTTTTGTACTACCAGGAACATGTTTTTCAATATTTCAGCTCTGGTCGAGGACAAGGCTAATGCAGGAAGCAGCACTTGGCCATTCCTCCTGGGCATGTTTGCTGCCATAACGATATGCCCCATGATGCCACGGTTCATCATCAGCGTGCGAGAGCTGTATGACCGTGACCTTCTTCGTCGCTGGCAGGGGGTTGACACCGGATTCGGTGTATTGTCGCAACCCATTGCCAGTCAGCACGTAGTTGTGTCCGCTATTGCATTCGCGGATGTCGCCACGCCAGAGCAGGATCAGGTCATGGAGGGCCTGGGTACGAGCGAATCGGAGGCGATACAACTCGAAGCGTCGGGGGATAGTACACGTCAGGTTTGAACGAGGATTTTAGGTAGAGACCGGGGAGGGGCACTAGCGCTGAGATGAATTGTATAGAGAATGTCGGTACTTTGAACCGTGACTCGAATATTTATTTTGCCTATGCATATGCCGAGCTTTCTGAGCTCAATGTATGTATTATGTATCTCCCGGCGTTGCATCCGGGAGTTTCTCCACTGTACATGCGATTTGGTCCTGTGCTGCAAATAAATATTTTCAGATTCTACGGCAGGGCTTTGTCGAAACCATTGACAATACGTTATCCATCATCCTCGGGGGCTACAATACCCAATGCATTTGTCAGGGCTGAGAATGAGCCGCTTTATCGTTCATGTACATCGCTCAGTTTGCTGGAGGGAGTCGAACTGAGCGGATCTCTTCTTCAGACGATGCTTCCTCAAGCTGGGACTCGCGACATTTCCATCGCACATAAGCGCATCATTGCAAAGAGAGATCATTCCGGACAGTGGGAACGAGGACAAGAGAAACAGAATGACTGAAATGAAGAAGTATACCACCTATTGGGGATCGGAGCCAGTTTGTGCCAGAGATGACGCGCGCGGCCCTGGAGTCGAAAGACGGTATGTGCATCTATCGCTGCGAGGGACACCTAACAGTGGGAAAAAGAAGAGAGAGAAAGAAAGTGCGTCAATCAGGCTGCACGACAGGTCCAGTAGAATGTCTTTGATGTAATCACCCATGATACGATGGGTCTCTGAATCTTTCGAGAGATATCTTAGGGATCCAGTAAAATGGATCAGCTCTGGGTCTTCACAAGGTCTGATCGTCGATATTCCATTGTCAATGGTGCGAGGGGATGTGTGCTGGAGCTGGTGGATGGTGTATAGCTATGGTCCTGCAGGACTTGGGGCAACTCCGAGTCCGCAAGCTCCGACTCGGCATTACTAGACGGCTTTCTTCGAGCTCGTTCTCTCCACTGCGGTCCTACTGTATTCACTACCAAAGCCCCCCCTATGCTCCCCCAATATATATATAACACCACTCGACTGCAAACACTACGAACTCTCGCAACTCACACACAAATCCCTCATTCGCGAAGCCCATTCCATCCGACTTTCTTTTCCGTGGTGCGATCATACTACCCACTCTCGGAGGATGTCGCGCGGGAAATGGCAACAGTAAGGTAGTATCGCGTCAGGGAGAAGTATGCATCGGCGCCGACAACCTTGTTACTGCGCAGGATTGGAGGACACACTCGAGATCAAGTATTGAGTCAGTGTTGCCGCCGCAGCGTATGACGACGCTTCCGCACGAGCATTGGATCTCCTCTATCTCGAGTCGTACGTACAAGCCAGTACGTCTCTTCCTTGTATACGTCCTTCGCACTCCGAGTCAAACCCACTTTTTCCAGACACGATCTGCCTGGCTTGTAGGATGGTCACGTCCGGTTCTGGTGTCG
>JBBPNO010000368.1:0-26910 GCA_038090915.1 Boletus eberwhitei
GTAGTGCGAACAACCCGTTCGAATAAGTCCTCGTCGACATCCACAACACGTGAGCGTAGCTTGCGCCGGCTGAGCCCATGCCGGATGTCATCAAATCGGGCAACCACCTCATCCATTTTGGGGCGCTTATCTGGGTCTGCCTGGATCATACTGGTAATTAAGGGCTTCATGAACTCAAACCCTCTTTTTTCCTGGGGATTCCAGTTCAGCGACCGGAGAGTTCAACCACCTTATGGTAAAGCAAGCAACTGACCAGGATAAAGTCCATTTTGATAGCGTTACCAATATAGAAAACGTCTGTAGCGAATGGATCGCGAGGCTCATTGGAGTTCTGGAACTCGGGAACCTGTTTATCACCACCCCAGATCGGTATTTCCCTAGGATTAGCATCTGAAGGATCGTATCGCCGAGAAATCCCGAAATCGATGAAATAGTATTTTGGGGGTCGTTGAGTACGCGTGAAGTGCTTGGCATCACCAGTACAATCCTTGCTTAGATTGATGGCTACGGGATGAAATGACTCAGGATAGAGATGAGTAGGATCTAGCATGATGTTTCGATTCATGCAATCCCTGTCGAAAGATCAATGTAAGAGCAAAATACTGGCTACTCAACGCACCGATGGGCAACTCGGTGCCTATGCATGAACTGGAGCCCCTGAAAGAATTTCAAGGCATAGTCGTCCCCAGCGACAAATTCACATTACCTCAAACTGCTGGCGAAAACACTCCACCACTTCTCCGATGGTATCGAAACGAGGATCATTGTAAGGCCGAAGTAGGGGCATAACCATGATCATTGTGTCGTCTTCAGCGTCCAGTGTGAAAACCTCGTAGACAGGGACACAATGGTTTACAGGCTGCGAGGCGAGAGCTTGTGAGGAAAAATACAATGCGACATCTGCTTCATATGGATGGTCTCCATGTTTTATACGCTTTAAGGTGACCACTTTCCCATCCGAGATTCGAGTCGCATCCATGACCTGGCCAAACTAGGACGACATGTAGACAGATACCAACAGCAGGAAGAAAAACTTGCGTACCTTTAATCTTTTGCCATCTTCACTGTCTGACCAATCCCTGTTCGATGTTTTCCAAGAAGGGACCCACTGGGGGGAATAGCGAGGACGTAGCAGATATCCATGGTTGTTCAGTTGCTTGTAGCGATCACGCCACCAAACCTCCCTAGGATCTAGTTCTTCTGGCGGGATGCGGTCATTTGTTCCCCACATGGCAAGCATTTTCTGGGAAATCTGGGTGCCCACCTCCACTGTCCGCGACATCGTTGATACCACTGAAATGCGCGAACAGTAGTGTGCACCAGAGTGCCAGTCGCTGTGCCATAGTAGGCATGCAAACCTCGTGCTAAAATACACATCAACACGCACCCACAACGGTCCACGTGTCGTCAGTAAAGTTAATTGATCGTCGCGGAACTTGAATCGGAGGCATGCGCTGGGTAGATACGGCGAAATATCTGACATACTTCAGCGCAAATCCAAATAAAACTTGTGGAATATCACAGACGTCAAAGTATCTCGAGTTCCACCTCTCCCTCGTTATTCACTCATTTTCAGCGGGGACCTCAGTTTGGATTTATTTCTTAGTTGACGGCCCTTGTCTGCTCACCTAGCATCTTAGATATTTATCCGTTCCACAGACTCTGGAATCGCGTAACCTCGAAAGTACCCACCAAAGTATTTCTGGGAGGGCGTTCGAAGATGGAAATTATTCATTCCTTGGATGGAATTCCAATTTATCCTGTAGTCTCAATTCCCCTTATAGTCCCCACACGAAACTGTTTCCACCCCATTACTCCCCACCGCGTCAGAACACCTTCGGTCGATGGTTTCCACGGACCCCGCCGCTGCGATCCTCCCAATCAACCTTGGCGCCGCTTCCGCGTACGACCAGCGTATTTTTCCCCTTGCGTATTATGAACCCAGCAACAATCTCACCAAGGGCAGCGTTCTGATCAAAGCAACACTGGAGGAAATGGAGAAGATCAAGGAACTAGGCATTGATCTCAATAAGAACGATGACTTCATTTTTAATACGAGGCTCGATCTTGAAGAGTCAGTGCTCATCCACGGCATACACACGTCTGCTCATGTTCTAGTAGTCTGAAAGCGAAAAGGGAAAGTTTACAGGATAATCGCAAAACTCTCAACCCGTTCAAAGCATTTCTAAACTACAGAGCAGCCCGGCTATTTCATGCAGCATCGAAAGCTCTCTTTGTTCAGACCCAGGTTGGGTTACCCAAATACTGGTATGCAGCGTCTACTGAAATACACCACGTTTAGCGCACGTCTGAGAAGATCCGCAGAGACGAAGTGGAAGAGCGTGTGAAGCGTATGGAGCGTATGGAGCATGTGCGAGTGGTTCCACCTACACAGATACGAGTGATGAATGGTAAGCACTCAACTGGTTACCTGATTGCAGTTTCAATATTCACACTTGGTCATACTCCAGGCGAAATACCACCGGACGCAACGATTGGCGGGGTCATAATTGAGCTGCCCAACGGATGGAACGCCGATGCTGAACAAACGATCAACGATGCAACGGAGACGATAGCTACTACTACAGACCCATTCCAAGACAACTCCCTCATTCCACAACTGGGCGATGGTGAGGAAGTTGGGGTAATCAGGCGTGATAATGACTGATAGGATCCAAATAGATGAGCATGCAATCTCTCTCGCTAATACTGAAAGTATACTCACTCAAGATGTGCATGATTCGGATGCTGATGAGGGCAACGGGACTTCTGCTGCCTCCACCGATCTACAACGGTCCCATCCGACAAGTCCCCAACTCATCAATCACATCCATATCTACCAGGGCTCCATAGTGACAACACATTCTAACGTTACTGCACCCACAATTAATCGTGGCTCGCATAACAGCGGAGGTTAGTTTCGATCTCTTTCAAAAAGTGTGATATTGACACCTCCGTAGCGTCGGTTACTCAGCAGTTTTCACCATAATGTCATTTGCATTCTCCCTAACCCTAACTAATCTGTGTAACACTTTGTAGTCGTAGTGAATGTACGATTCATCCTCTTGGACCAAACTTGGATGGCACTGTATAACGACCCGGACTCTCAGACGGGCACCCGCTGTTCCATAAAAAGATTTTCGAAGTCGACATACTGCCACAGGGCACTAGGGTGAGAAGTACAAAGTGTATAATACAAGGAATCCTGTTCTGTTTAGCTGCCGAGGCTGTGGCAGGCTAGCACAGTGTCTGGACTTTAAATTATCTTTGTAGCCACCACGGTCATCAGACTGTCGACATGGTACTTGCATGTAAACTTCGCCGATTAAAGATATTTATGTACAATGCTATCTCCCGTATCCTAGAAGAGGACGTGCCCACACGATGCCTGATGTTTACCTGGAGACAGGACTAGCCTGATTCGACGTGGCCGCACTGTGTGGGAGATTCGAATTTCTATTGGCATGTATAATTGCCTGTGCCATGTCGGATATCAATATATCAATGTTCGTAGCGCTGTCAGATTGAATGATTCGGAACTACAAATGCGATGCGCCACGTCCAGTGTGCAATACACGATCCGTGAGCGTATTTCCAGCCACCCAAGCTCTGTCGTATTCCTCCATGTCGGATTGCGTCGTAGGATCGGCCTAGACCACGTCTCGTACTAAAGGCCCCATGGATTCAAAAGTCACGATTCGTCTGTACACTCTCAATGAGTCGATCGATTCTCAGTCTGAAAGATTAAGCCAACCAACCTGTATGAAGTCTTTGAACGCATTTCCAAGGTAAAAAAAGCGTCCGTCGGAAATGAATCTCAAGTCTCGAAGATTTGAAATATGAGCCTTCCTTATTGCCTTCCTTCATCGGAATTTCCATGGGGTTCGTTTCTGATGGATCGTATCTTTGGGAGAGCCCGACTTCGATGAAATAGTACTTCGAAGGAACCCGAGTGCGTTGGAATGGTTCACCAAAGCACTGTAGTCTCTTTTGAAGATGGTCTTCATGAGGCCAAAGGCGCATGGATGGGGGATACCTCGAATAATTGACGGAAACCATTACCGCCTCACCAAAACTGCCGAAGTACGAATCACAGAGAACATATGTTGAAACTCCGAGAAGCGGTATGGTGTGTATCATAAACTCTTCATAATGTGTCCCCAATGGTCCCGTTTCTATCGATGATCTGGGGGAATAAGTACATGAAGTAAGATACTCTTGGAAACTACTGACCAAAAGAAATCGGGTCCTGACTACATGAATGACCCATATGATTTCCGTGGTGAATGACTTGTCGGAGTTGCGAAACTCAGCGACCTTGTCGTTACTTCTCCGGGATTGGCATTTGAATGATCTTCTCACCGAGGAAGCTCAAAAACGACGAAATAGGATGTCCTTGTTCGAGTTGATCCCAATGGTGTGGAACGGGAATGACCGGCACAGAGGTATGCGGCCCCAGTCCAATGAATGCGTGTAAAGGCATTGATCCATGAGCCACACCAATCGCTTACATGATGCTTAACTATGAATTCGAACCACGGAAGGGTTGTGGTCGTGCGGATTCAAGACCGTGAACCTTCATGACTTCGAATTGGTGTAACCACAAAGGCACGCCACCCCTTCTCCAATGATTGGAGGCAAGACCTAGTTGAAGACACCGTGGATAGCGACGCAATAAGTCGCACATTGCCAATAAACTGATTAAGAAGGGACATACAATCCGATGTCAATGTCGTGAGGGGACCATTCGTTCAATCTACATCAAAGCAACCTCCTGGACCTTGCATATCCGAGTTGCGTCATAGATTGAAGCTAAAAAACTAATCAGTCGAAGGCACAAATTAGAAGAACTGCATGCTTCTCACTTCTTCTGTAGGTTAACACTCGATCTTCTCGGTTTCCGTCTGGAAATTCCAATGAGAGGTTGGATGGATGCCAAGTAGAATGATGTGATATCTCCTTTACTTCACACCACTCTGGGATGGTCCGGTTACTAGCTGTCACCCAGGTACGTGACGCTTCCCAAACCAAGGATGCATCCAGCCTGACGCCGCCTACTAATGTTCGGGCCAATACTAGGACATAAAATGGGACGGATGCACTTCAAGGCACCCACGAACTTGCGAGGAACGCAACGGCCAATACAGAGCCCCGTCTTCACATCCGCCTGGGCACTATTGACCCAAGTATTCATGACAGCGACCTCAATGAGTGCCTTCAGCCTGAAAATCAAGTCGATACAAGACGAGTGGAACGTATCGTCGGAAGTTGGTCGATCCATTGTCGAGAGCGTCGGTTTGCTGCATATTCCGTATCCGTTGTGTTCGTAAAATTGAACTTTCACCACGTCCGCCAAATAGCGAACGTGGTATTCGAGGAGACCTAATGAATGGCAGAGAATTAACCGTCGAACAGGGCGAAGAGATGACTACTCACGGTTGGTGCGAGTTGTCGAATTGAGAGGGCGGGACCAGCGCACCAACCGCCCAGGGTTCATATCACACGACAGCGGATGGTTTCATGGTGATCTATGTTTGTCGAAGCGAAGTAGGGGGAAGTGTGGACGGAACCTGAACTAGAATTGTAGACGAGTCACAGCAGGCGACCTGAACATATGGGTATGTCAAGCAGCCAGAGGGGGCTAACCTGCGTGTGCTCGCGGTCTTTGTAAAAGAAAGTGGCAGAAGATTCGCGCGCAGAGGGTGTGATATGTTCGTGTGCGTGTCCATGTCTCCAAAGTCTGGACTCGGACTCGGGTCGCAAGCATGCTCACACAAGTGCTCACAAACACGTTTGTGCTGCCGGGTGTCTATGCGAAGGAATGCGGGACGACGGATAGGTCGCATCGTTGCACTGGTGCCATTACCCCCGTCGGCATTCCTAATCGCCATCTCCGTCTCCGTGAGCGTCGTAGTCTGCTTATTGTTGGCGACAGACTCGGAGGGTGCGCGGTGGCAGGACTGCTTGGCAGGTTTGGTTGGCTTCAAATATTCCCCTGCCAGGCCCATGCGGAGATCTGTCCGAGTCTGCGAGAAGCTTCGAGGAGGTCCATTAGTATGCGCATGATGAGAAAGGGAACAGGATGGTGGAACCGGAAGAAGAAAAGAGTTGCACCAGACTGTCGTAAGGCGTCGAGCTCATCGAGAAAGACGACACACGGCGGTGGCGCACGTGCCCTTGAAACTTACACCTGTCTGACCGCTCGCTCGCTTTCGCCGACATACTGCTCCAACGACATCCCAACATCAGTCAAGAAACCACCGCAACAACGAAACCCGCCTTCAGCAACTCTAGTCCCTTCACGCTAATGAACTTCGCCCTCGACTCGTTGGCCACTGCTTGTAAGCAACGTATTACCACACCCGTGGGGGTCCCAGAGCAAGACACCACACACAGCTTCGATCCCCGCTGTGTTGAACAGCTCGGGTCGTCGGATCGGCTGGACCTGCGCCTCCGTCGATAGCCCGGGTTCTGCGAGCTCGAGCTCCTCAGCGGGCGGGACCACTTTGGTCGGTTCGTTCGATTGAACGGGATGTAGTGGACATGACACTGTCGCGCCTGTCGTCGCCACCGGTTGTGGTGCCACGGCAGCATTGAGGTTCAGTAACTTCAGTTTGGCCTTGCGATGGGCTGACCAGGCCCTGGCCCTGCATGGATTGGTTGAGCGTATTGGTGCCCTGTCTGAGCGTTTTGCGGCCACGATTATCAGCTGCACTCACTCAGATTGATCAAGAAGCCATTGGATCACAGTAGGTTCAAAATATAATGTCAGACCAATGTCAGACTATTCTGAAGGTCAATCTCATCTTCTGCATCGCTCACAGCGCAGCTTATTGATACACTGTTCTGCACAGGCACTTAATGTCAATCCTCGTCCCATACCACCCCTCACTCTCCCAGAGTTCACGACCCGAACGCGTTGTGGGACCGCAGCTCAGACTCTGAGATGGACCTCCGAATGCGAGCATGATAGACCTCTGTCAACCGCCGATCTGAGATCTTGAGAGACCATTCAAAGGTTGCCTGGTAAGCGGTAGCCAACCTCAGAGAAAAGTTTGAAACGTCAAACTCAGCTTCCCGAATTCGGCACAGTTCGGTGACCATTCAGCATGACAATCAACTTTTGACGATCGATTTCACTCATGTTTGCCTTAAATGAGCTCATTCAAGTTCGCGGTATTCCCTATCTATGTGTGGACAATGAAAGGATTGAGACTACAATTCTCAACGTTGTGAAACTGACGAGTCGACGTGACTTACGAACTTGTTGTAAGTAGGGCATAGTAGATTACGTGTGGAAAACACGTTCACCAAATAGTTGACGTCGGAAATCCTCAGTTGCGCTAAGTTAGTCGGATGGGATAGCCGCAGTCATTCCGTTATTGCAGTACAGTTCTGCTTGACGGCCATCCATATGGCATAAATTTGTGCGTGGATGATCTTAGTGTGGTAGTTGAGGTGCTTAACTGAGCCTGCGTCGATCGGGTGTGGGGAGCTCAGCCGACTGCGCAGCGGTTGGAAAGCGTTCCTGCCTTGCACTGTATTACGTGCGGTATGCAGGCAATATTATGTCGGCACTCTGCGATTCCACACTTCTCGGATCTCGGTGTACGGCATGGTGAGTTGAGACTTTGCCTTTTTCTTTCTCGGGGGAGGAAATGCGTATATATCCTGGTGGTGTCACAGTCCCTCCTACTTCCAGTTGTGCGTCTTCTAATATTCCGTTCAATATTGGTCCTGCAACATGTCCCTAGAATTTGACATTATCTTCGCCGGAGGCGAGTTCATTCGTAGTACCTCGAGCTTGCGTGCGCTTTACTCATCCAACCCCGCACGCCAGGCGGAACGACCGCCTGTGTCATCGCAGGCCGATTAGCTGCCGCAGACCCTTCTCTCAAGATCCTCATCGTCGAGAGTGGCCAGCACTCGCGCGACGTCCCTAACCATGTCCAGCCTTGCAGATGCGTCGAGCACCTCGCACCGAACGCCACCACCCTCTCCTCCCATGTTGGCAAGCCAAGCACGCACCTCGACGGACGTGCTCCTGCCTTCCAGTGCGGCAAAGCCGTGGGTGGCGGTTCCGCTGTTAATTGTGAGTCGTCGTCGGCGAACTAGTACACGTACCAGGTTCGCTCCGCTGACACACAAGTTACGTCGTTCTTGCTCTGGGTCTTGTCTACAGTCATGATGTACGTGCGAGGCGCCGCATCGGACTATGACGATTGGGAGGCGTTGGGCAACAAAGGCTGGGGATTCAATCAGGTTCTTCCCTTGATTAGAAAGGTAAATACATCAAGAAGCCACAACGAGATGACTCATAACCAATCTACGTAGTTCGAAACGTTCACACCCTTATCGGACAGACCAACCCATGGACGCTCGGGACCGATCCAGATATCTGCTGGTGGAATTGACCTTGAGGTCGGAAGCCAATTCTTGAACGTAGGGAGGGCATACGATCCGGCCCGTCCACAGGTCGACGATAACAACGACTTCAAGACTGCAAATGCATACAGCGTGAGTGTTTTGATTCGGTCGTCAAGCGGACTTACCTCTGTTCTTTCCTCTAGCCAGGTTACAAGTAAGCTTTCAGCGAGAACATCTCAGATTTTCGCCAGCTAATCCTCCATTGACCGAAGATATATCGATCCTGTGACTGGAAAGCGCTCGGATGCTGCTTCCCGATACTTATATCCGCATTCAGGAAATCCGAATTTGAAGATCATGGTTGGGACGTGCGTCAAACGCGTCATTATCGAGTCCGCTACACCTGCAAACATTATATACGAAACGACTGATGCAAATGATAGGAATGGACGTGCAGTCGGTATCGAATATACGACAGATGGGATATCAAGCCAAGGCAGTGACGAGCTCGTTGCTGTGAAGGCCACGAAGTTGGTAGTTATTTCAGCCGGAGCATTTGGTTCCCCGTCGATTTTGGAACGGTCAGGGATTGGCGCTCCGTCCGTCCTCGAGAAGCACAACGTCAAAGTCCTGGTTGATCTGCCTGGCGTTGGAGAAAATTTTCAGGGTATGTCACTGTATCGGAGAGTTCTTGTTCCAAAAAAGATCCCAAGCTATTCCAGACCATTTCGGTGCTCGTATGGTGTTTTACGCGTCAGATGAGACTGAAACAATGGATGATGTATGGAGTGACCCTGAGGCAATCGCGAGTAAGTATCATACTATCAATTCAGCCATACAAAGCAGGGTGTCATGTCAACACGGTTGTCAGTACGGGTAAAAGAATGGGAGGAGAAAGGAACAGGGAAAATTGCTACCAAGTCTGCCACCATGTTTCTCCTCCTTTCATGGGTTACTGAGTCTTTTCATCACAGTGGGGTTGAAGCAATCATGAAATTGCGCCCGACAGCAAAACAGTTGACGTCCGCTGGCCCCGAATTACAGTGGAGATGGGAGAGTTTCTTTCAGCACAGTCCCGACAAGCCCATGGGCACGATCGCACCATGTGCAGGGTAGGTTACAATGGCATCCTGGGTTTGTGATTAGTTTACCTTGATTGTCTTTCACTAGGTTGTGTTCCATGCCACTTGGTCGGAAATATCTCGGCGGGCTCTACCATACTGTAAGGGAGTACGGCAGCTCTCTGTCTCATCCATTGCTCTGACATTGGCATTCGAGTTGTACCCAGAGTCGATTGGTAGCGTACACATCACGTCCGGCGAAGATGCGAACTCACCTCTGGACTTTGACCCTCAGATGATCTCCAAGTATGCCTTCCACTTCCTCCGCTGCTGTATGCTTTGCCCATGAAATTGATCACCAGAGCCGGCGATGTCGCGCAGCTTACTCTGCTGTACAAGCTGACACGCGAACTCCTCAGGCGTATGCCTGCATATCGGGGAGAGGTGGCTGCCTCGCATCCAAAGTTTCCACCCGGTAGTCCTGCTGCTTGTAGAGAATCGGATGACCCTGTGCCGATTGATGCACCAGATATTGTGTACTCTGATGCGGACGACGAGGCTATCGTGAAATTCCATCGCGATACAGGTGAGTCATCCCTGTCGGATCTTGTCGTTGCTATTGGTGAGCCTTTCTCCGCACGACACTTATAGTATACACGATTTGGCACTCGGTTAGTTCGCCAATCATTGAACTTGTTTTCCCTGTTCGAATGTCATTGATGCACGGGTTAATCTAGCTCGGGACGTGTGCCATGAAACCGCGTAGCAATGGTGGGGTGGTCGATGCGCGCCTGAACGTATACGGTGTGGAAGGCCTCAAAGTCGCAGGTACGTGATATAAACCGGGCTTCAAACTGTACCTACCCTTTTTTCTGACGATGCGCTCCCCAGACATGTCCATCTGCCCGACCAACGTTGGGAACGTACGTGATACTCTTTCTATACGATGTCAAGGTCAATTATTGACGTTGCCGATTGTTCGCTGGTTAGAATACATACTCCACTGCGTTGTTGATCGGGGAGAAGGCGGCAACCATTATTGCAGAGGATCTGGGTGTGAAAATACGTGATACATAGCGGGAGATGTAGGTTCTCCAGAGCGTTATAGAAATCTGCTACGTACCTAAGTAGAGGTCCAGGTATACACACCATGCCGAATTCGAGGTATAATTTTCATTGTTGGAATCCGAACTCTAGTGCGTCGTTGGCCGGGGGCGTATGGTACGTAGAGAACTTGATTAGACTCGGGTTCGGCCGTACTAGTACAAATGACAAATCGCTGCAGTACTAATCGAGTAGCTTAGCGCTTAGCGGACACATTCAATCTCATGATTTCCACAGCCCTTATAATCGTTGCTTGAGGGACCGCTCCCAGTTCCTCCGCAATAATGGCCGCAGCCATCGTCTGCCCTTGGCTGCATTCAGCGTACCTCATTCCAGAGGGCCTCACCGACGACCAGGAGGGACAGGACGTGCCAGTGGGTAACCTACCAGGAATAATTAGGCATCCCGAAGACAGATTAATCTTGAACAGCAAAGCCATGACGAACATCTAGCTAAACGCCGCTATGTTACGACTCGGAACACATCTCTTCCACCTACAAATTCCCCAGGACGCGCCGAATTCACCACTCAAAGACAATTCTTGAACCTCATCGAAAGCTTCCCCACGCACCATCTTCCAAGTCCTTTCTGGACACGCGGTGGTTTGCCAATGATCGTAGATGCGCTTGCAAGTGATAGGTTTTCCCTACCTCGACTCGTTATGCAGTGGCCTCCCCCAAACGTTCTTTTTGGGTTTGCAGCATCATATTCTCACCGGTGACCAGGATGCCTTCAAATTGAAGCGGGATATACATATATCGTGGTTTAGCCTTGACAATTCAACGCAAGCTCCAGGATGGTCGTTTCGGCAGGTTCATAACACGGATAAACGTCTATTATACTAATACATCTTGCTGAAGTTTTACATGCGCAGCCACATTTGTTTGTTCTTGTCAACACTCCCTCCACTGTCTGTTTAGATATCTCCCACTTCCCATGCCTCTAAGAGGCACGACATTTGCGTCTGCAATCCCGCCAAGGTTAGGTTCACGTCCGTATACAGCTCGGGATGATTGAGCCCTTTCAACACCTCATACACCCAGTTCTGGCAGTTCCAGGTCCACCGGTTGCGAACCACTGGCACGAGTGCAATATGGTTTAGCAGGTCATCCAACCGACTCGGCGAGACATATCCGATGACGTGGCCGCCGCGCCAGTCGTCGCGCTCGTGGAGCACGATATCGAAATGGTCTTGTGTCGCGAATGTGTGCATGTCGCCAACGATCTCGTGGCAGTTCCCGCGTCGAGCGGACGTGCGGACGATGATAGCCCAGTGCAAGGGTAGTGGAGTGCCTGGGATGTACTCGCCACGCCAGTACTGGACGACTTCGATGGGGAAGAAGCCTGGAGGGACCTGCACGGGGTCGAGTATTGTTGGTAAAAGGTATTCTGAGGCGAGGGATGCTGGAGAATGATGAGATAGAGAGTCGACGACGCGCAAGAGCGACTTACTGCTTGCAGACATCGTGTGGGATGAGGTCAGTGTTGTAGGGGTTGGAGCTGATGAGAGAGAACTGATATTTTTCACCGACTCTGAGGAGACGCCCCCTTTTATACCGCACTGGGTTCGTTCATTCTTTTTGTTCGCTGTGAGTGGGGGTCAATTGGACTGTGGACACCTTTCACGACCATGTAGGCACACCTCCTTTGTCATACCAATGTGATCGTCATCCAAATTGTGGTATGGGTGCTTTGACGTCGTTACATGTGACGACTGATTATCGGGTGATATCGGTGGCATCGACAAGCCTGAACAATGCAGGAAACGGGGAATCTGATCTGATCCATCGGTCTATCCTACTGTGGAGCCAATGAGTGCTGGGCCATGACACAAAGGATGCCTGGTACTACGCCGGGTATTGCCAGTTAGTCGCCCTTGGGCAGACGATATAAGAGATCCGTCCCTGCATTGTGCTACGTTGGTCCGTCGTTGACGTCAGCGTCAAAACCCTCAGGGAGATTTCCAGAGTTGCTTACCACCGCCGTCAGAGTTTTGCCATGTAAAACTCTACCTGTAATCAATCGTGTTCTGAAAGTACCCACTCATCCCGAGAGCCACGTACAGTGTGCATTTTCTTGGGTTCTGTGGATGGCGAGTGGACACCACCGAGAGTGGTTAATAATCCCCCTATCGCAGCGAATTCACGTTCCGGCCTCTGTAGAGCATTGAATATTGAGGTTTTCCAGGCTGGGAATATTGGTTTTGGACAACGGTCAGGCTCTCTGCATTCTTACCTGTAATCGGTCAAGGATGCAGATAGGCTCATGATTGGGAAAACGATCCTCAACTCTATTGAGCTGAAGCTTTGACATGAATGCATGACGCTTTGGCTTTGCCGACGAATTCATTTGCGTGAAAAGATGTTACATAACGACATGAAAGTAACATCGACCCGTTCATCGTACAATGTCTTCCTTGCTCCGCTCAGATATCGCCCGTCTCCCAGGCATCTAAAAGGCACCACATCTGCGTCTGCAACGTCCCAAAGCTCATGTTCGCGTCCGTATACAGTTCGGGATCCCTGAGCTCCTTCAACGCCTCGTACACCCAGCTCTGGCAGTTCCAGCTCAACCGATGACGTACCACTGGCACGAGCGCGATATGATTCAGTAGATCATCCAACCGAGCGGGCGAGACGTATCCGATGACATGGGTGCCCCGCCAATCGTCGCCCTTTAGAAGCGGCATATCGAAGCGATCTTGCGTCGCGTAGGTATCTATGTCACCGACGATCTCGTGGCAGTTGCCACGTTCGGCGGACGTGCGGACGATGAGGGCCCAGTGTAAGGGTAAAGGATGGCCCGGCCGGTACTCCCCGCGCCAGAACTGGACGACTTCGATAGGGAAGTAGCCTGGGGGGACTCGCACGGGGTCGAGTATGGTTGGGAAAGGTGATTCTGGGGTAAGAGAGGTGGGTGCTGGGGTGATGATGAGATAAAGAGCCGACGACTCCGCGCGCACAAGATTTTTAGAACGACTTACTGCTTCCAGACATGGATATGGGAAGAACTCTGTATTGTCAAGGGTGGGGTGCTGATGGATATTGGGCTCAAGTCTTTCACAGGCGTTTTTGTTATATCGCAGGACCAGCTATGCCCATTGTTCGACTTGGATAGAAATTGCTGGTTGTTTCATCTCCAAAGAGGTACACCTCGTAAGCTGTTGTGTTCTGTGGGCGCATTGACACTTTTGCATATGATGACTGATCAATTACTATATGGAACTCTGAGAGCATCTATTGGTCTATTCTGCCTTCCGGGTGGAAGGCTGGCGAACAGTCTGGTATGCTGGACAGTGTCATGCCCAGTCTGTGTTGAATAGACCAACGAGTCGAAGGAAGACATTTGTCCCTCCTTCCCCTGTGCTATGTGACTGTCATATTGCTGTTGGTCGAAAGCGCAAACCATAATACGCCAGCGATTCCAGAGTAGTGAATTATGCTTCCGGCGCACGAAAGCACACGTCCGCATCGTCGACCACAACCCTGCGTAACACAATCCGCTTATTCGGTGGACCATATTGGGAAAGATACACGTTCGATTTACTTTCCGAGTTCGACAGAAAGAGAGAACGACAGGCGGGCATGTACGTCCCACATCCACGACCCAAGCCCTCGGCTTTACCACCACACGAGGTACACGGTCGAGAGTGCCGTCGCACCGAGGACGGCATATCCAGCGTTATAGGCACCTTTCAAGGTCATGACTAGATCGCAACGATAAAAGTCAGCCTCATCGCAACCAGGCAAAGAAAAACAAAAGGAAGTGGGGGGCGTAGACGTACATTTACCCATATCCCACGCGAGATGGCGGACGCCATTCCACGTATGAAACGCAAACGGCGCTGCAAGCACCACCTTGGCAGACGTCTTCAAATAGTCGGGTAATCCCGCCACGAACTCAATCACGTGGGCACTGTCGAACATGCCGGGGGCAACGAGGTATGCGAGGGAGAATCCGTAGAGGACTGCAACGTCGTAGCGTCAATATGAGAGGTTGCGCGTACAACGAACATGTCGCGTCAAACGCCGGCGGTAACAAGGGGGAAACTCACGTGCACTGAGTCCTCCTCCGGCCACTCGGTGCGCGATAGAACCCAACCACGTCAATTGAGGCTGATAAATAGTAAAATGAGGACTCGAAGGCCGCTTCAAGCGTTGTTCGTTCAAAATCTCCTCCGAGGCGGACGGAGGAAGTGATTGTGTTTGTACACTCCTAAGCACGCACACGTACGCGGGAAGGAAAGGGCTGATTGAGTCCATGCCGAACGACCATGCAAACGCAAGAAGTAGCTGTACCGTTTCCCAATCGCAGATCGCAGTGCGACCTGATTCCTAACCACTGAAGTAACAACCTCGCAATGTCAGCTCGCAAACGACCTCTCAAGTCCTTCCAATTACACACCGAATTTTCGCGCAAATGCTGCTCGTCTGAGAGAGGGGGAAAGACCGACAACGGCACGGGTGGACATGGCGGTTGAGTTGTAAACTGTGTTCGACGACGACGAGACGGAGAATATGTGTGAGTTTGGGTGAACTTGGGAAGAGAGGCTCAGAGCGTGGGAACGTTTCCTCTTCGCCCCCCGGTGGAATCACACGCTTGTTTCTCGTCGCAGATTATAAGTTAACTTGGATCTACTGAATGAATAGATATATGATACTTGGGAGCAAGATGGTCAGCACCCAGACGTGCAAAACTAATAACGGGATCATGATGTATGGGTAATGGTAGTCATCCTGTAGCGACAAATTACAAGTATGGCACCTGGGAGCGCTCGACCGAACGAGCGACAGAGAAGGTCCGCAAACATTTATACCAGTAGATAGCAATGTCAACGGGTAATGGTCGATGGGGTGGGGGTTCATTTGGTTTATGTAGTCAAATGAGAGATGGGTCTGAATCGATGGATGAATCGTAAACGTGTGACAGATGCATTGGATGAGGCCTAGGAGGCAGC
Organism: Boletus eberwhitei; assembly: GCA_038090915.1. Classification (NCBI taxonomy): domain Eukaryota; kingdom Fungi; phylum Basidiomycota; class Agaricomycetes; order Boletales; family Boletaceae; genus Boletus; species Boletus eberwhitei. The sequence goes on from JBBPNO010000368.1 coordinate 15,490, forward strand.
TGCGTAATATATGGAGAAAAGGGCAACAGCTGTATACTGAGCCATGGAGTGCTTTCAATGGAAGGTCTGTAGCGCGGTGGGAGGTCGAGGAAGAAAAAGTACAATGAAAATAATTAGTAACAGCGACGAGACGTGTCACCCTAATGCTATGTCATTGTCGGCTTGCGTAGTTGATTCCCAAATCATGTTTCCTAGTGGTGCACGTGCATGTGCTGGCCCGGGAGTACCACCTCCAGCACCTTCCTCCGGATCTCGTCCCCGGGTATCAGCGAGCCACGCAACTTCATGCCGATACACCGGTCGCCCTTGGGGAGTCATCCCAACGACAGTCGTCGCTCCAGAAACAGTCTCTGCTCTTCTCCGATTGCGCATTTGCGCGTACGCTTGGGATGTCGGGGAAGGTATGGGTTGAGGCACGTTCGGGGGCAACGCCGTCACACGTTGTCTCGAGGGCTGCGCTGTCGATGTCGACGGAGGAAGCGAATTCGGAGACACTAGTTGGACTTGATTAACCGGAATCGGAACACCCGCTGCCGCTGCTCTTTCTCGCGCAAGACGCTCCCTCTCCGCTCGCCTCTCCGCCCGGGCAGCGGCACTACCATCGGCTCCATCCGGCCCGTGCGCGTGATCGTGTGCCAGCTCCTCAACGTCTTCTCCGTCTTTTGCACTACACCAAAATCGATGCCCCTCACTCCATGCCGTACTCTGACATTCTTTTCCGCAATACTTCGCCTTTCGACATCGCCTGCACTTGGCGAACTCTCGAGGGTACGATTCCCATTTACCACAAAGCACTGTCAGACAATACGGTGAATCAATGAATGACCAAGTACAGAGACAAGGGACGCACTGTTAGCACACTGCCGAATACCACCCCTACTGTCGTCCTTCCGACACGCATTCCTCATTATAACACCGGCCCAATATTGGATCTCTGGAGGGAGCTTCGGAGGAGGGTTGGGTAAGTCATTCTCCGATGAACTCGGCCGGAACGTGAATCGTTCTACAAGAGAAAAGACATTCGTCATCCGCGGAGAAGTGGTCGTTGTCGTTGTCGTCCCGGGGCTAGTCGCCGCAACAGGTGCCTTCTCTTTTTCCTTACCTCTCGCAGTAGCAGATGCCAACGCGCGGAAGAAACTATGGCTTTCCTTAGCAGGTTGGGTTGGCGCAGTCCGCGCCATGCTCGGGCCAGCAATCGGTTGTGGAGTGGCACGATTAGTAGGGAGATTAGCCGCAGCGGGATGGAATGACACCCGCTGCTTGTAAAACGCTTGTCTTACGTGTGGGTACTTGCTCAGGTAAGCCAAGAGTTGCAGACTGAGTAAAACATCTTCGTCCTTGTATGGCCCCGAATCAGTATCACGGTGGTGATGCACATGGCTTGGCGTGCGTCCTAGGGTGGTGGGCATTGGTGGAGTAGTTGCGTGATCGCGGGTGGCTCCGGTGGCACCACCACGGATCGTACCGCCAGGTACAGCGGCAACCGGACCAGAAGGGGGGAGCGCTACCACTGTCGCTCGTGGCGTCGCATCAGGGGCAGTGCGTGTGCGTCTATCCAGCACAGGTGCGTCCATGCCAAGCATATTCCGAGGCGCGGTGTCATCCATGGCACCGGGAGCCCCAGGTGGTGCACCCATCGCAAAATCGTCGTTGGGTTCCAACGACACGATGCCATCCTCCACACCAACCACGCCGACACCCTCACCGTCCACGCCGCCGCCCTGTCCGTGGTTGATAATAATATGTGCATCGGCGTTTACCTCTAACGGAGCCGTTTCCTGGGCATCGGCTATTATCCCTACCGTGCGTCGTGGGCGCTGGGTTATCGAGCGGGCCGGAGCTCGAGGGGCACGAGGCAGGGTTGCATGCGTAGGAGCGGTGGTATCGTCAGTATCTTGGGATTGGTCCATATCTACGTCACCATCATCCTCAGTTTCCGTCTCGGGCCGTGAGTTATCCGTTGATTCGTCGGGAGACGTGGGTATCCGTGTACGGGTACGAAGCGGGCGAGACCTGATCGTGAGGTTCGCTCCCGGCGGCTCATCCCACATGGGACGGGCGATGATCGTGCCACTGCGTTCACGACTGTTCACGACTGTCGCGGTAGGGGTTCTAGATGACGGCGTTGCATTGGTCGAGGTATCAGCGGAAGTATCAGTATCGATCTCGCGTGGAGATGGCGATGAATGTCGACCGTATGATGGTCGCCGGTGTGATGTGACTGGTATAGACATTGGTTGTGACGACGCGTCCATGATGATTGAGATGTCGGATGTTCCATCGACAGAAACATCCATCATCGAGACATCCTGAAAGGGGGCAGTTAGTACCCAAACGTCATTGGCAAAGAACGCAATCCACTTCATCAATAATCCCATTCACTTCAGCATGGGTATGCTCCTGACGAACAGACTCTTCAGCAGCGATCTGCCTCTGTAGAGCCCGGGTTAGTTCTGCGGCACCATCTCTTTGTCTTTGTTCTGCCAGCGCCTGTCGCCTGGCGAGACGTTGCTCGCGTGATTCCCTCGGTAAACCCGTAGCGCTCGAGCTCGGACCGACCGCAAACCCCTTGTTCGCCAACCAGGCTTCGAGAATACAACCAACAACATCAAGGGTCCCAGCTTGCACGACCCGGCTTCGGATCCGCTCACTCCCCCTCACACCGATATTAACCACGCATTGAAAGGCGAGTGAGAAACGGTACGCGGCATGCTTGTCGAATGTCGGCGGGTTGAGTGTGGGAACCAGCTTCGGAGGACGTGTGTTGGGCGGAGAGAGGCCGTAGATGACGTTCGGGTTTTCTGGCGGTGGTGGGCACATGCAAAAGTCGTACAGAATGCGCACAAGACGCTCCAGACCGCCATCCATGGTCATGATTTCGCGTATTCGTGGGGAAGTCGACGTTAAATAGGTGAGATGGTGAAGGGAGTTAAATAGTGGCAACGGGGAGGTGGTGTCGAGTGCTACCGGCAGAATTGAAATCAGAAAAAAAAAAACGGAAAGAATCAGAGAGACGGAGAGAACAGACCCCTTCTGTCGTAAAGCTGGGACGAAATACAGACACAGGCCCTGTTCTGGGCAGGAAATGCAAAGTTTGCTTCTCGCATCGCGGCGTGCGAGTTGACGGGTACAACAAATCGAGATCTTGGACGATGAGCCTTCGCAAAGCTTGAGCTGGACTGGTAATTTGAGAGACAAAACTCAGGCTTTCGCTTTCGCCAGGGGAAGAGGAGGGAATAAGAGGAAGATGGGATGTGGCTCGACGCTGGTAGGGCTTTCTCAGTTGGTTGATGGGCCTCTGGATGACTGAGACGGTTGTGTGGCCTTATTTGGGCGATGTGGCACAACCACCCACATTGCAGTCGCCACTGATAACAGTGATAAGTAAGTTCTTCTCTAGATAATCACAGATGAACCTGTGCGTTTTGATTCAACAGCGAGATCTGGAGAACTACCGCAGCGAGGGTACACCGCAAAGAAGAGCAACTATTCATATCCATTCCGATATAGTCACAAGCGTGGGCCGAACACTAACGTGGTTCCCTCATGGCAGTCTAAGCCCGCTCCCCTACTCTAGAAGCCTCGGAAATAGACCGCTCTAGCTGACATGCGCCTGGGTCGACCATCGCTTTAATTCAAACCATGAGGTGGGGTGCTCACAACCCCACACGGGAAATACGCCTCATAGCTTCGGTAATGACGCCGCATGTGCTGCATCTGCTTGCCAATATGGCAATATCCGTCAGAGTTCTTCTTGTCACGGTCCATCGTAGTGCCGGCCATCGTACTCGTATGGAAGTTGCCATTGTCAGAGTCCATCTTCTGCCATGGGACCGTTGAAACGTTGATGGTGGCACAGGCAAAGGTCGAAACACTCGATACCAAACCGACCGATGTCATACCAACCGATCCTATCAGCTATGGTATCGGGACACAAGACTCAACTATATTGTGATGCATCACTAACGGCGACGATACAGGCGAATTCAGAGGGAAAGGGTCTCGTCTACCGACGGCTTGCCTCATAGTACGATCTGATCACCAGACCACCTTTGAAATGGCAGCTTAATGGTGGTAGAGCCCAAATGTTGACCACTGTGCGTACCAGCGGCAGGTTTCGTTATGTGATGTCTGAGACTGGGAGGTCCTCCTTGTTCCTGGTCTCCCGCCAAGACAAAAGGGGATCCGAGGGAGCGAAAGAAAAGAACAAGGAAAGGCACTCGTCGTTCCATTTACGCTATCCTGTAGACGGTGGCAGGAGATACCTATTGAAGCTGGTTATTGTGTGCAGTGCTGTGACTCAGAAAACAAAGTCTCGGGTGAGCAGACCCACCCCACATTCTCATGGTCGTCAGAGGCAGGAGTATAACGCCTTGCATCTCCCGTGTTGTCATCCACTTGAACATTACTAGCAAATCCACTCATCGACAAGTACCTTTTAGGCGTATGGGGGGTTGGACGGTTTTCTGAAACAAGTTGCTACGGGCAGGCGTGCCTGACGTGGGTTTTGAGGGAACAAAGTCTCAGCTAGGAACATGATTGGCACGCCAAGCTCGCGAAAGTCATGGTCCGAGTCTTACCTTGATACTTGCGTGGCAGTATTATATCGGAATGGTTCATGCCTAGCATTGGTCTCATATATTCCCTGCCCCACAGTGTTTATCTGATCGCGCAACATCCTCATGTGTTTCTTCAGCACATCGCTGGCCAATAATGCTGAATTCCGGTGATGTTTGACGCTTGCTAAGAGGGAGATGGAAGTGTAAGATATCCTGGTTTTTTACCAAGAACAGCGAAGTGCAGTCAAGCTCGAAAAATCCACCACAGCGGGCATTAAAGATGGCAGACCAGACCCGAGGGTCTGTGCCGCTCGCGGATGTAGCAGGAGAGAGAGACCTCGTTGCTGGGCAAGTCCCACAGACAAGTAGAAGAACGCCACTGGGAACGTGGCCTGCCGGGTATTTATTTTGTCCCGAAATTACCCTTTCCCCCAAAACTCTTGGGTCGTCATTGAACCTGGCCGAAACAATAGCCGTCCCCTCCATTTCACGGAATCGCGACAGGCAATCCATATGAGAGATCTAGAGGTCCGGTGTAGTCGGTAGGTCAATGGGGCACGGCGCGCGCGGACACCATGAAGGTAGGGAACAAAGTTTATGCTTACAGTCCCGTTTCTTTTTGTCTACCCAAAGAATGTCGCCGGATATGATGGGATGTAATGATGTGTTATTATTCATACAATTAGACATCCCAGGGGTTGTGCAAAAAAGACGTAAACAGAAAAAAATGGACACGCACGGAACAACGTTATATCAGCGGGTCGAGACCGGGGGCCGATCAACGGGGGGAGAGGCACGCTTGCAGGGATGGGCATGTCCCTGGGTACCTGTCGATGCGGATCATACTAAGGAGGCACTGGCAGTCACTGGGTATGCCTACAATTAATGTCAGGAGTGCATTCCCGGGCATCATGGCTGCATATATCGGCCAAGGAGTTCGTTGAAAACGGCGACCAGTTTTACTGTCACGCGCTGCGGACGGGTCGCGAGAAAAAGAAATGACTTCATGTTGATCACACTAGTATTTTCCGCTGAGAGACCTCGTTTCTTTTGTTTTCGCCCATCAGAGACATATAGTAGAGCAGCCTGTATGACATGTTCCTCGTTCCGTGGGCTCACCCTCAGGCCTACCTCAGGGCCCGGTTGACAATGTGCAAGTTTGCGGGACCTTCTATAATTAAGCATAAACCTCGAATACTACACTTGCTACATTTGGATGGGTCTTATTGTGAATGCCGGAAGCGACAGTGTGCTGATCTCACGTTGCAATAATTGCGGCCCCTCTGCACTTCACTAGAGCCAGTCATCTTATTGTTTTGCGATGCCTCTTTGGGACTTCGGATAAAGAGTAGCGGGAGGGATGTGTTCAACGATAGAATGCCGTGGTCAATACCAACGCAACAGGCACATCGCCAGGCCGCCTCACACTGTAACCTGAGACCCGAGGAGCCTCAACGTTATAAAAGGCTGACGAGAGCACCGTTCCCCCTCCAGCTTCAAAGACAGCTGTGTCTCCTCGTCTACAAGCCCTCTCCCACATCGACATCTTGCTTGCTTTCGCTTCGCGTACCCTCTACAAATCATCATTCCCATCAGACATGGATTCTTTCAGCACCATCCTCTCTGCCTTCACCAGTTCCGACCATGAGGAGGTCACCTCATCGATTCCAGTCGATTCCTCGGACAATTGGAACTCCGGCAGCAACTACTGCGTCGTCGCATGAGCATTCACTCATCGGACTCGCACAGTAGAGAGAAGGCGCCTGTGCACTGACGTATTTTTTGTTGTGAGTAGATTTATTCGTGGATTCCCGTTGATCGTACATCGCTCACCTGTGTTGTTCTCATTCTTAGCATCGCACGCGTCATACACACGTTTAACATCATCATCACCATTATTATCATCAATATCGTCATTCTTGTCATCACCATCATACCACGTCCCGTTGCAGCGACCTGCTGCATTCCTTGGGAGGGCATTCTTCGATTTTCGGGCGCACATGTTTATTCGTTCAATATTTGTGCGTAAATATACTTTCGACCTTCGACCTGGTAATGTAGTAGTAGTTGGCTTTACAAGGAATCAGGGAAACATGTGGGGAAAAATGGAATTTGTATACTTGACTGCAAAGAGTGCGTGTTTAAGAATCACGCCTCGTGAGGTGTTTCTGCTAGTGGTATTCAGCACACGAGGTTGACGTCACCTCACTCGTGTTCGTTAGCGGGAGAAACCGATGCTAGGCCGTCCAATCAGTGGTTAGCGAGACCACAATCGAGTTCATGCGGTGAAGTTGATATCTCCATGGACGAGCGCTCGAATGAAGCAGTCGAAACATTTGCAAGTACATCGCTCACGATAAAGCCAGCCTAAAAGGACGAGATCAAAATCATTTGGCGCAGTGCTGCTTTGCGCTTTGGACACACCACAAATTTTGCGTTCGAGCCCGGTCGAAATCACAGAACTGGATAGCGTTTAGCCAGACCCTGACTGTACTAGTAAAATCTTACTTCGTCCACCAACGATCTTTTCTTGCTTTCGAACTCCTGCCAGCTATTGTCCGAGATGCGATGGAGCTGAGATGAAATGAGATTTATTTGGGGCAACAGCGCGAGATGCAACGCGGTCACGTGCTGTCTTGTTGAATCAGTTGGCAGTCTTGAGCTACTTCGTGTCGTTGCCCGTCCAAATGGACTCACCAGACAACACAGCACGCGTGCAGACCTTCACCATCTACCCTGAGATCGAGTGGGAGGCACATGGAGCAGTTTTGAAGCCAGTTTTACTCTCCGTCTGCTTTCCCGGAGCTCTCCCAGCTCACTTGCTCCGTAAAGATGTGGTATGTTCCTTCCTATTTTCGCTGCAATCTACACTGAACGATTCTCAACTGCTGCTGGTCCAGCCCATTCAAGTTACTGTTTCCCTTCCAAAGGAATTGACCTCCTTCACTGCGCCAGTAATTGATTCAGTTTCATGCAATTGCCTCCTTGGTGGTTCAGACTCGTGCAGTGTAAGTGGGTTTCATCAATACTTCCGCTCTTCTTGAAAATTTCAGTTTTCTCCGAGCGATGGCGATTACGAACGGGAAATATTTGTCACTTCTCCAACTAACGAGAATGTCGATCGCTTTTGTGATCCCCCATGCGAACGACCGATTACTTTCCTTCCACTCCCCGTTGCTTTTGATTACCAATCTCCTTGCAACTGGGAGATGCTTTGCAAGGACATTGAAGCCTGGTTGGTGACAATCCCATACTCCACTCCACTGCGGTCATGGGGTCGTGATGCGTTCTGGCTTGCGTTCATCGCTGCCTACCCCGAATTCCCTCACGGCAAATGGCCACTTTGGAATCCAAGCATCCCCTTGGAAGGTTCTTTTATTGAAGAGTGGACCATGTCATCCATTGGATCAACTGTCAACTTGAGCAATCTTTACCAGGTTCGTCAGCAACTCTGGCACGACTTTTCCATACACGTAGGCCTCTTCTACCCTCTCCCAATCATTTCTCCCGGGTCTGCTTGATCATTACACTACGTTAATCCCTATGTGTTATTGAACACACTGGTTGTCGTGTTTACCCTCTGCTGTCTGTCGTAGCAATCCATGTTGCTTTCGATTAATATCGAAATACCTTTTGAAACTCTTCGACGTGATTCACAGGACAAGTTCAAGGTGACAGCGCTGACTGAGATGGACCGGGCAAAACAGTCAGGAATGTCCTTCGCTTGACTTTAGCTTCCAGGACGTCGAGCGTTTTCAGCTTACGAAGCAGAAACAATTTCGTGTCAACCATCGCAGCAGTACTTCAGCTTGCCGGGGAAGTTATAGATGCACGGAACTTTTATGTTCATGCAGCACAATCTATTTCCGCAAAATCTCTGAACCTTCACCAGGGGACTTCGACTATATATACCCACCCGTCCCGTAAGTTTACCTTTAGAATGTTCAACGCGCTGTGCGGTCGACATGTTTCAGATCGTATCGTATGTTGTTGAGAGCACACACTGGCAGGAGGCTCCCGATCGAGATGGCACGTCACTTGGAGATGCATGTATCAAGGATGGTAGGTGATGCTCTCGTACGATCTCCAGTCCGTCCGTTTTGCTCAAGATTTACTGCAACAAAGTTCCACCGTCACCGGGAGGTTACAAATCCTGTCCATGTTACTTATCGGTTTCCTAACGAAAATGTATCTAGATGAACTACCCCCATGATGACCCAAGTGCCAAGAACGTTAAGAAGCTTGAGCTCACCGTGTTTGAGAAAGTACAGCTTCGCATGCGTCTTGCGACCGTGACAGATTCATTGACTCGATTCGGTACTCACCCTTTAGATGACTGCAGAGCAACTGGGACAGCTATACGAGCTCACGCATGCGTCGAAAGATGTTTGGAAGCCCGTCAACGAGGATAGATTTGGCCTGGGACATAGCAAATCGGAACGATCACATGACTTGACTGGGGACTATTGCTATTGTTTGTGCGAACCAAACAGTCCAGGGCAGAAAAGTCGGGAATTCCCTTCGCTTGACTTTTCTCTAGCTTTGCTCTAAAATTTCCTACTACTTTTACCCGTCCTTATGGTGAGCACGAATGCGTGCATGACGTTCAAGCGTTTAGCTGACACGTTGGAACGACGACCCAGGCTGCCCAGGCTACCTTCAAATCCATCAAGTCCCTCGTTCCCCTACTGGACCGCGTGTTGGTTCAGCGGTTCAAGGCTGAGACGGTATAGTTTTTCTCGTTGTCGATCTCGTTTTATAAGCATCTGACGTGCTCTGTTAACCTTTAGAAAACCGCGTCTGGTATATTCCTTCCTACATCCGCTACGAACACGCCTCTGCCAGAAGCGACTGTGATTGCGGTGGGCCCTGGGGCACCCAACAAGGACGGTGCCATCGTGCCAACTTCGGTGAGGGCTGGCGATCGTGTACTGCTACCTGGGTGGGGAGGAAACTCTATCAAAGTCGGCGAAGACGTATGTATTGTCCATCCCGTTCTGAGTGACTTTTATACTGAACGGATCAATCAGGAGTACTTCCTATTCAAGGACTCGGAAATCCTGGCCAAGATTCAAGAGTAGACGGGCACGTCATGTTGCCCTCCCCCAGGCAGATGGGCATGCCGAGTCGGAGGAATGGATGGCCGGCCAGCAGTTAAAAGTTGGTTGCGTATTATAAGGCATTACACACTAATTGCTATGTTCACTGCACTTATGGTTTTCCCTGCAATCCAAGTGATGTATCCCCGCTCACGCGACGAAGCTCCGTTCAGTACCCCTTGATGACTGGGTCAAGCACAGCATGACGATAACGAGACGTCGGTATGTCGGACCTGACAGGTTATCCGTGCATAAAATGCAGGGCACGTTTTACGAGTGATATGTGGGATGCCTTGGGGGTTCGACGGTCGATTTTCGTGCTAAATTGCAACCCTGGATGCAGCACGGCCGCTGCACCTCACCGGAGCCATTCGTCTTATTGTATTCCACTGCCCCTTTGGAACCTTGCCTGGATTGTTGTGCCAGTGAGCACTGCCACGGCCGCAAACATCAAAGTGACTGCACCTGGAATTGTGGATCTTGATTATGCACAACACCAAGGATACTCCGACGCAGACGAACATTATGAACTTCTCGAGCGTTCGCTATGCTGCCCCACCTATCGGTGAGTGTAATATAGAGCTCTCTTCGATCGTGCCCGTCGTTGTGGTCGTGCTGATCTATATTAATTTTCACTCAGGAAACGTGAGGTTTCAAGCACTTCAGTCACCGGTCCCCGAGTCTGGTGTACAACCTGCGACGCGGAACCCTCACATACGTTATCTAGCAACATTTGGTAAAAGCATGACAGCGCCAGTCTCACCGTACAGACACAACAAACGGCAGAGCACGATACTGGCTGTTTCGAAGGATTGATTGCCTGTTCCTCAAGTACGTATGATAGTCCAACATGACTGCGAAGAGGCGCAGTTTCAATCCTGCCAGTGCCACCGTAGTGTCTTCGTTCCCGGAACAATGCCCACAGAACCAGTCACTACGGGGGGGGTTCCTGTGTTGGTATGGACTCAGAGGAGGGTGCGCATTTGGTGCGCATGTCCCTACATGCGTATCTGATCTCGAAGAGCCGATCCCCTGCACACCATGGTCGTTGTCATCATTCAATATCGTCTGGATGCATTCGGTATGCATCTGGGCTAGCATCATCGAACGTCTGATCTTTCCATTAGGTTTCCTCTCTGGCAACGGGGCCAAAGCTCAGGGTGCACTGAACGCTGGCCTCCCTGAGCAAATGTCAATGCCCTGATCCTAGTTCTCACTGACAGTATCTGGCATCACCAGTTGACCATGTAATATACGACTTCTCTAGGTACGCCGCATCCTCTCCCGCTCCCGACGGTCTGTGTCATGATCCTGGTCCAAACTGCCTTCCACCTCCCTACAACAATACTCAACTCATCACCGCCTTCTCCCAATCTTTCATGTCTCTCGCCAAGCACTACGACGTCAACATGACATTCGAACCTACCGGCATCACGCTGGACTGGGACGAATACTACATCGGAAAGGCGGAAATGCTATTTAATCGTAGGGAGGCAGGCGAACCGGTGGTCGTGGCCATCCAAACCGATCCGACCTCGCTCCAGCGACGCGTGTATCTGTTTTCCTGCGCTCGCGTCGCAATCAATGGTGACGCGTCGTGACGCGTGACGCCCGGTTGTGTGTGTCCGATCGATGCTTTATGCAGAGATTTTGGGCGACGGCGACGGCTACGACGACACAATATTGAATGTTGGACTGAAAGGATTCGACTCGGAGCAGCAATCGTATCTACGTTCCTACAGAAATCCGTTTGTGAACGTTTC
>JBBPNO010000369.1:0-26908 GCA_038090915.1 Boletus eberwhitei
CATTTCAGATCTCGCTCATTGTATTTGGAGTGTATTTCGCTTCATCTACGTGCTTTGCTCGTCGACAAAGCCGATGAGCCTCCGTGCGCACTGACAGTACCGTACTGCACCACGATATTAGCGTTTTTATCATGCTAGATACGACTTTGCTACCGGAGTGGTGAGCCTCGAGTATGTATCATTGCAAGGATCCTTAGGCAAGCGATTTCGTCGCTATCGCATGAAATGTTTTACTTTACACCCTGCACAAACCCGCTGGAGCAGTAGCACTATGAAAAGCAGACGACGGGATGTCACACACGTTCCATCTGCTCGCTCCTGAAGTAGGGTGGTGCTCTGGCTTTGGGAGTCTCAGATCGACCGTGACTCAGGCTTCCAAAGAGGCAAGTCGTCCGTAAAACCTGCGATTGCCGTTGAATTGATTGCTAGTTACTGCGCCCGAGGATCACGATTACCATGAAGCGTTGGCCGCATGCCAGTGCTACGTGCCAATTCGCGATCTAGTTGGGCCCTGGGCCAAAGTTGGAGCCTTCTTCGCCCCAGAATGGTTTCTACGAACTTGAACTGACTAGTTACATATTCCGGAGCTTGTGCATCACGTGACGTCCGGCCAATGGGAGGCGGCACAGCTTCTTAGTCATTGCTGTGTTGTAGTTTGCCAGCTTACTCAGTTTTACGAATTTGTCATCCTTCTCCCCCCAAAATTCCCACCTTATAAGTTCCTCCCTCGCAAGGTCTTCCACTGTTTCCCCAGCGTCCCCGTGTATTTTGTGAGTCTAATCTCTGTCTTTTCTTGCCGTGCCGTTGTGTTACCGTGATCCTTGACTGGAAACGGAGGGTAGAATTGAAGGCTACGTAGCAACCGTTGGTGGATGCAATGCAAGCCCAGTGGATGGATTGTGGACTCATACACGGTTGATACAGCACGGCGACTCGAGTGGCCACCTACCGCGCAATTCCGTTGCTAATAATTTGTATTCAGATAATCCGCTAAAATGGGTCGCCGTCCAGCTCGCTGCTACCGCTACTGCAAGAACAAGCCATACCCCAAATCCCGGTACAACCGTGGTGTTCCCGATCCCAAGGTATGTCTCCTTCCCACAGTCCATCATTCTTTCTGGTTCTGATCTTGGTCCCGCCTTTCTAGATCCGTATCTTCGATTTGGGACGCAAGCGTGCATCTGTTGACGAATTCCCATTCTGCTGCCATCTCGTTTCGGACGAGTATGAGCAGCTTTCGTCAGAGGCACTGGAAGCTGCTCGCATCTGTGCCAACAAGTATGTCACCAAGACCTCTGGAAAGGATTCCTTCCACTTGCGTGTTCGTGTTCATCCCTTTCACGTTCTGAGGATCAACAAGATGTTGTCCTGTGCTGGAGCTGATAGGTGCGTACCTTATAATCGCTGATAGAATTGACCTCTGATGCTTTCGCTTCTAGGCTCCAGACCGGTATGCGTGGTGCCTGGGGCAAGCCATATGGCACGGTCGCACGAGTCAACATCGGCCAGATTATCCTCTCGATCCGTTGCAAGGACAGCAACGCCCGTGTCATCCAGGAGGCCCTCCGCCGTGCCCGTTACAAGTTCCCCGGTCGTCAGAAGATTATCGTCTCCAAGAAGTGGGGATTCACAAATGTCAACCGTGAGGAGTACCTCAAGCTCAAGGAGGACAAGCGTGTATTGCAGTACGTGCTTTCCTTGCGGTCGACAAGATTTGGTGATTCGTTCAATGTCTGATGACTCTTCGGCAGGGATGGTGCCTATGTACAATACATTCGTCCAAGGGGCCCTCTAGATGCCAACCTGCGTGCACAACTCAGGGCTTGAGACATTTCCTCGAGATAACACGTGTCGATCTTGACTAGTACCATTCAAGAATGTGACAGCCTTGATGATATATTTTCATCCAAGCTATGTGAGTGACGTTGCGAAGGCAGCTGATAATTTTGCTGCTTCTAAGTCATGCCCTTTATTCACTACGCCATCCCATCGCTTCCGTGGATGGTGGTTAGGGGAACAAGGGCAGAGAGTAAAACCCGACTGATCCCGTGTGAATCACGCAGCTCGTATTTCTCACGCTCGATTGTAAATAGGGAACAATTCATTTTCCTTTGGCACGCCACCATGCGGAGCATGTCGGGAATATCCGACGAACGGTTCAACGTGCGTCACCAAGCCGAACAACGTTATGGTAAGCCTGAGAGACCCAAGACTACAGTTCTCACTGGTGCTTATATCTCCATAGTGTCGTCCAGTCAGAAAGTAAAGTTTAAACAGTGACAGATCCCACAGCTCTGCCGAGTGATGCAATCTTTCTCCACGTCTGATTGGCTGAATCCACATTGAATCTCAGTGACAGGAGGTATGGTATTTGTCCCACTTTGACAGTTTCGCCTTCGTTTGGATTGCGCCATACAGTGCTGTCTTCCGTTAATAGGCCATAATCCATCAGAAAGTGGTCAACGGAGCCATATAGCCTAGACGCAATTCGGTCGTTGTTAGAACAGAAAGGAAATCACAACCATTATCCCATCGTTACCGAAGAATATAAACAAATTCCATCAGACAGAGACGATTCTCGCGCGCGGTGGAGCGATGTCATATGGAGATCAGTCGTCAGGCGAAGCAGAAATCAGGATAGAATTTCAGTGGAGCCGGGGCATTTTGTCCAGATCCAACAATCGTGCCTATCAACGTCTTATCGATCGAGCGGTGCAGTGTCTCAAAACGAGATCAGATAAGAATAATCAACAGACTGCGGTGGGGTGGATGGGGGTCATCTGCTTTTTGGGTTGCTAGGGTGATGCATGGAGGGGTATTTAAACTGATCCTGTCGACCCTTCTTTGCATCCCCACCTCTCCTTCTTACCACTTCATCAATAACATCATCATGGGTTGGTTCGACAAATTCCAGGACGATCACAATGAAGTCGTACGTCGGTCGCCTGGATTAGAACCGTCAAAGATGCCCTGGGGATCTGACCCGCTCCTGCGTTGCAGCACAACAAAGGTAGTTTGACCCACGACGCGCTCGCTGGCGCTGTTGCCTACGAGGTTCGTGCTCGTTCCTTATCTGTATTATGTCTCGTCTCCCTTACCGTCGTCGCACATTGCCTGCGTCCCATTTAGGCTGCCAAGGCCTACGAGGACCACCTTGCCGCGAACGGCCAGCCTGACAACCACGCCAAGGCTAAGGAACTTCTGTAAGTACCCCCTTTGGCCGTTCAGTACACGGACCATGTCTTGATATGATATGAATGTTTCTAGTGCTGGTTTCGCTGCTGCTGCCGTCACTCAGTTGGCCGAGACCAAGGGTGTACGTGTTTATGATATATAATTTCTTTTCGATCCTATCGACTGATCCTTGACCGATCTTCAAAGCGCGATTCCTGGGACGAGTACCAGAGGAATAGAATCCAGGAGCAGGGTGAGTTTTACCGGTTGATTTTAGTTTTGTTCTCTGTCGTTGTGTTGACGTGATCGCGTCGAAACCAGCTCAAGGACGCCTCAACGAGACTATCCTTGTGGAACAGTACCAGTGAATTATATGAATAGTGTTGCGGATGACAAGCGAATTGTATACAATAAATATCGGTTCATATACGTGACAAATCCAAGGATGTGAGTGTGAACAGTGATGCATGATGAATGGTGGGCGGACGGTTTTTGAGTGTAGGAAAAGGGAAAAGAGATTCGGTTTCATGATCAGTGCTTTTAGCAGTGAGCTCCAATGCTCGGAGTTGTATCAACTTTGTTGGTGACATCCAATGATTTCGAGATCTTTTTTGGCCGGAGCTTAGGGTCCGTGCACTCATACCCAAAATCTCAGAGAAACAAACTCTAAATCTTGACGAAATATATTTTTTGATTATTGATGCTTAATTATAGCTTGCGCGGAACCGGTGACAAGTCACCGACATGAATATGAGATGACACCCCGTTAAATTACTTACCCGTTCGTCTGCTATTTTGCATTTCTCGCTGGCGTCATGAAAGATTCATTCAGATGGCTGGCTATGCGGGTCGGGCGGACCACTGGCATCGCATGTTCGGTGATCGTTTGAAGAGATGGTACCTGCCCAGGGCAGTCTCGGCAAGACATGAGGTGGACTCGGCTGACCTCGAGCGCTCATGAGGCACTGCTCGGGCACTGACATATTTTTGCTAATCACACAACGTATGTTCCGAATTGCTGTCTATGATAGTATACTAAGGTTTTTGAATTAAAGTGGGTTCGGCTGGTTCGCCATGGTCAGTCACGGTATCCTCACTGAGGATGTTTCAAAGCCCTGAGGTCGGGATCTTTGGTAGCCACACGCTGACGAGACTCGAAAGGTTTCAGGTCCCGAGCACAGTTCTCGAGCGCCAATTCAGAGAATCACAAACACACACTACACCCTCACTTAATATCGTGGAGCCAATTAGAATGAAGCGCCGGGTATGTGGTCACGATTTTGGCGTCTAAAATCTGATTGATTTCGCACTGCTCCTTGTCCCGCAGGTCGCGGAGGTGGCATATGATCAACCTCAATTTCCAAGTAAGGCAGACTCTCACCAGCAACCATGGATGAATATAGAATATTAATCACTGGCGCAGCATTATCCCGTTGCCCAGTGCCCATCGTGAGACCACAGCACAGGCTGGCGTATCAAATGATATGCGACTCTGAGTCATGGCAAGACCTTATAATCTCTTGCGAATATTCGAGTAGGCGTTCAAGACGCCCACTGACACCGTCATGGCTATCATGTCAATTTTCAGGTCATCCCCGCGAAACCGTAAGTCCTAGTCCAATGCCATCTCTTCCTGCCTTCATTGACATGTCCTCAGTCACCGGGAGCGAGCCTACCCCCCAGACATGGATGTCATCCGAAAGATGGCGGCAACTCCTTCCAATGACGCGCCGAGACCGTACGATCACCTGTTACGACTACCTCGGAAGGCCCAAAACCCATGGGGAAGAACAGCGATACATTAGCCCTACCACAGGCGTGTGTCGCAAGCTCGTCATCCAAGCCATCCAACCGAAAGGGCCAAACGAGCATCGCATCAAGGATCACACGGGTCATGTGAACAAGCGCGCCCTCTGGCTCCTCTCAACCAACCCTTTTAGTGGTTTTGGTGTTTTTTTTCAATGGATTTGGAGATGGTCTATATTCACGCTCGGGCTACTTTGGTATCTTATCTGGGTGATCATCGGGGCGTTGGCGTTCCTGTTCCTCCAGATAGACCTTGCGGATGCCCAGATAGATATACCAGATAACTGGTTGGACGACGACTCGGAGGTGTATGACACGGGCTACTACAAACCTTACACTCGCAAGTTCAGAGGTCAACTCTGGGAAGCTCGTTCGAAGAAGGAGTACTCCACTCGTGTCGAGGGCTTGGGCCAAGACAAAAAAGAAGATAAGATCCCAACGCACTCCCTTCACCCCCGCCTGCTCATGATCCGCGATCCTGCCCGGGATGAATGGTCTCCATGCACGGAACCCAGCACCATCATTAGAAACAAGTACATCGCTATCTCGTACCGTGCCACCGACGTATACTCCGAGTCTGGTCCTGACCAGGAGAGGGAAAAAGACAGGTTCAAACAGGAAGTTCGCATTGCAGCTGTCCAAATGAATTTCGACGCGTACTGGCTTGACTTGGAGTGCATCGGGAAGACACAAGATGAGAAGAATCTTAACCTCTATTGTATGGCAGACATCTACCGTGGCGCGGAGTCTACCCTGATCATGCTTGGGAATTCCAGGGAAGGCGAGAAGGCTGCATGGGAGCGTTGGGGGGCAAGGGTTTGGACGCTACCCGAAGCCCTCCTGAGCGAAAATATCTTCTACAAGTTTCGTGACCAAAGCGAGATCAACTCGGTCTCGCTTCACCAGCTAGCAAACTTGGCATATCCCGAAAATAACTCAGAGCAAGCCGTCATCAATGCCTACGGCGAGAAAGACCCGCTGGAAAGACTTGAGCGTCTTTCGCTCCTCAAGTCTGCGGTATGGAAACGCGGCATTAACAAAACTAGTACCCCTGGAGGGAGTGGCCCGCACGCAGCAGAACGTGTGTACGCCCTCATGGGCTTCTTTCAGCACCGCATTCACCCCAATCATAACGAAGAAGAACTACCCGCATTAGCGCGCCTGTCCATGGCCAACGACAACGACCGTATCGCCGAGCGTATGGTCTCACTCTTACCCTCCAAACCCCATGAGAAGGCATGTTGGTACGCTGACAACGACATCTACGGTGCGGAACTTTGGGACATCCTCCCCGAAACCCAAGTCGCAGGGATCACCGAGCACGGTGCGCTCGTGCTCGACGGATGTCGCGCCGCATCCATCCGATGGAAGGATTTCCCAGAAATTGCACTCGCAAAGCCTGAGTCGATGAGGAGGAAAGTGGTCGGGTCCCTTCCCTACTTCGCTTGGCCGATTCTCATCGTTGGCATTGTGGCGTTTTTGATATTCTCGGTCAAGACCGGTATCACGCTGGTCGTGATCGGGAGTGCGTTACTTTTGGTCTCGCCGAAAATGTTTGTGTTTAGTGAAGCGGGCCGGGTGATCAATCCACAACCGTGGTTCATCGGTGTTAAAGGCGTCCTGGACATCGACACTGCAGCGGAGCATCTGTACGGCGGAGGAAACGCGGCGCACTACCCACGACTTAATTTCACACCGAGCGGTTCGGAATTCGCAGTACCGGAGCACGGTTCAGTTCGTGGGGGTTCCAAGAACCAATACGACGATGCTTTGAAGGCAGAGGCAAAGGGTCGTCAGATCTACACGCTGGTCGACACGTGCGCAGGAGTGATATATTACTTCTGTGCGAAGAGACCGCCGACGGTATGTTTATTTACCGGAAGGGAGGGCGGGCTTGGGAGGTTCGTGTTGTGCTCGGAGAAGTGTGATGGTGATGCTAGTCGGTTGCATAAGGAGGCTGTGCTTAGGATGCCGACGGAGGTGAGTCAGAGGATGGACATGTGTGGATGGATTGCGCTTGGGTGAATGACGGTGCCAGGGTCCGAGTCCTTGAACCTATATCCTAATATGATACTTTTTTGTTTTGTCAGCTAGTCGCCTTAGTATGTTTGGACAATACATTACTGTGCTGTAGTAGTCCCTATCTCCTCCCCACGCTAATCCGCAATATTTCACTACACCCGACTTACTGGTATCTTGCGAGAGTCATGTGCCATTGGTTCCGCTACCGACGTTCCTCGCAGAGTCACCAAACGTGTTCGTTATACTTACGGTGGTTGGCGTCGCTTGTCTGTTGGCTTCAGAGTCGCAATCCAGGCCTCCGTTGATCAAACTCAGGCTCTTCTTGGACGTGCTTCCTACAAACGATGCATGTTATTCTTCGTATGCACACTTGCAAGGGATCCAAAGCATGGCCACAACCTCACGGCTGCTACAACACCGACGCGCAGAATGTATTGGGTTAGGCTTTGTATATTCGTGGCTCAGCAAAGATACAATCATCATGGTGCGGTGGAACCTTTCCGGAGAGAGCAAATGATCAAAAAAAGAAGAGAA
The DNA here is from genome assembly GCA_038090915.1 of Boletus eberwhitei. Classification (NCBI taxonomy): domain Eukaryota; kingdom Fungi; phylum Basidiomycota; class Agaricomycetes; order Boletales; family Boletaceae; genus Boletus; species Boletus eberwhitei. The sequence goes on from JBBPNO010000369.1 coordinate 7,537, forward strand.
GGTGAAACGAGCGATGGTCAATCACGGTGACGTCCCTGAGAATATGTAGACAGGGCGCAAACGGACGAAAGGGAAACGAGCGGCAAGAGTGTCTTTGAAGGAAGATGGTACAGTCCACAGGAGGTATTGAAAGGAGAGAAGGAAACATGTTGTTCACTCTGAGAGGTGAACCATTCACCCTCGAATCCGCATCCAGCTAGGTGGAGCGCGCGCGCTGAGGGAAAAAAAAAAGGAGAGAAGAAAAAAAACGAATGTGGTACCCTGTGAATGAATATCTGCTAACTTAGCTTGATGGTGTGAAGAACAAGAGAGTTCAGTGCAAAGAACACAGTAACAAAGACAGCGATGCGAACCTTCTAACGAAAAACGCAAGAATGCAATGGATTACGAATTTTCTTTGTGTTGTATGAGAAATTAGTTCCTGCAACAAATCCGACGGGAATGAAGGGAATACTAGGGGTTGTTAAAATGGCAGGTATCCACAGAAAAAGCAGCATAGTGGGCAAGAGGTGGGGTCGTGTCGATCATCAAGAAGACAAGATATGCGGTAATGTGGAGAATAGGGAGAACGCATAAGCAGGGTGGATTGCTTCAGAGATCTGCGCCGACAGCGTCCACCACATACAGCACCTGCTGTGGCCGCACAAATAGTCCCATGGACTCTGATGCTGACATGTCGCTTGCGGCAGGGGACGCGCTCCGCATCCGCTTCATCCTGTCAAACCCGACATGTAACTGGTCCCCCTCTCTCTTCGTACCGCCCGATCCCTTGAATGTCGATGTGCCGTTACTCCACTCCGCTTTGCGCCGCCGTGGCGCACGAGTATCTTCGCCAGCACCAAACTCCCATTCGGACCCGTTCCCTCCAATGTCAAAGTACCGAATGCCGCCCCAAGAGCCGTCGCACCATGCACGGCCATCACTAACGTCACCGACCCAGGTGTCGATAGGTACCTCGACGCCAACCCAAGGTCCACGCTCGCCAAGGACTTCTCCAATATATCTCGCGAAGGCGCGGAATCGCTTCCGCTTGGAAGAGATGATACAGGGAATACCAATATCGAGCGTTGCCCCGGGGGGGACTGCAGACGCGAGGGTTGATTCGGTGAGTGTGAGCTCAGGCGAAGATTTCGTTTCAGGCGTTCGCGTGGAGGTGGTGATTGTTTCAGTACTCTCTCGCCCGGCGAGGGTGTCGTCGGAAGATTGATTCTCTTCAATGGGAGGGGGAGTGATGACCGGGTCCACTCCTTGTTCTGGGGTCTCTGGCGCCGTGTAGACGGTGTACAGGTTTGTCTCCGTGTCGTCGTCTTCCTCCGGCAACTCGACCGATGGGACGGAAGGCGCATTTTCCTTGTCGTTGTCGGTCTTTGCCCCTCGTTCTTTCCCGATATCTACGCGACCGATGCGCGGGGAGGGTGCAGGAGGGCATATCTGACTCCCGTTCCTTTCCACGACGTTCCTGCCCAGCGACTTTTTCTGTGCGACAGGCGTTGTACGACCTCCAGACGGCAATCGTCTTGGGGTCGCTGCTGGGCTGATCTTGGCGGTATCCTTGTCCGGATGTCGCACAGTGGTTCGTGTGGAAGTGACAGAGACACCAGACGCGACGCGGGCTCGGACTGTCGATATGCCTCCCGGCCCTGACCCTGTTGCACCGGACGTAGTGCTCTTTTTGGCAGTTGTTCCGACGGTTCGCGTGCTGACGGTCGAGAGCGTGGATCCACCTGATGCTTTGCGGGATCGTGCGCCGTTGGAACCTGTTGAAGTCGGCGTAGCGAGTTCAGATGGTGCGGTGCGGAAAGTTGACGTGTCGGATATCGCGGAGGAAAGACTGGAGTTTGGACGGGGCGTGGAGGATGGTATACGGAGGGTAGACAGACCGTTAGGATGATGAGATGAGTGATGGGAGGAACGGACAGTGGTAGGATGTCGGGAGCGGATAGAAGGCACAGGATGCTTGATGGATGTCGAGGCTGCGGAGCGCATGGATGAGGTACTGTTGGTGATGATCTTGGACAGAGTTGGCCGTCCATTCGAAGAGGCTGTGACTGATGGAGTCGGCGTTGAAGTACCGTCATGATCGTCGTCCCCTTCGCCATCGCCATCCTTTTCGCTTGCACGCGGTTCGCGATCGTCTATACTGATAATTGAACGTGTAGAAGTCGTATTCGTTGACGGCGACTTCCTATGTCCGACCACATGACCGTGAGCACGGGCCTTTTCTGTCGCACCAGATCGTACACTCGTGACGCTCGCAGAATCTGGTGTGAGCTTAGAGTCGGGTCTCTCGCTCGCGCGAGACACCGTGCTGTGGTTGCGCACCCTCGCGGAACCCGTTGGTATGAGGGTGGTTGTGCCCCGCGCGACGCTCCGCATCGAACTCCCTGAGCTTGCAAGGTTCCCATCCCTACCCTGACCGTGGGATCTTGAGGCAGGAATTGTACGTGAGAGGACGGAAGCACGAAGAGAGTGGACTGAGAGTGTATCCGAGTCTGTGTCACCGGAACCGCGAATTAAGGATGGGCGGAGAGCGCGAGAGAGATGTGGATTTCGGAGCGTGTGATGTGGTGCAGGGGAGATAAGATCTTCGACAGGAACTTCGATCTCTGGGAAGATAGCAAAAAATCAATGAACACGTGAGATGAATGAAGCTTTGAGCGAGTCGCACCTTGCGAGATTTCTTTGATTGACCACCCTTCAAGAGCGTCGAAGCCGCCTTCCTGACGTACCCCCATCCACCGTTTCCTAATCCATCTCAGCAAATCTACGCGGGCTTCTTCCACCTGCGCACGAATCTGTGACGTCTGTGAGAGCATTGTTGCGTCTGTTTCTGTAACATGTGGGCGAAGTAGTATGTTGGACACAAGCGTCTGTGGTGGGGACCAGAAATTAATCAAGATCAGTTAAAATTAGAAGAGGTCAAAAAATGCACCTGATAAACGGTCGCAGCGTAGCGTTCACTCATTCCCCTCTTAAGCGCCTCCATGACCCAGCCTACTCTCTCTCCATCTTCAAACCCGACTCCATCGCCTTCCAACATCTCAACCCATTCTGCCTGCTCAAAGCACATCTCGCTTTCCTTCACGAGACACTCGTCGATCGTTTTTTGTGCCGTCATTACCATCTCCCTTGATACATCTGCCCACGCATCGATGGCGGCATCCAACTTTTTCATCGCGTGTTGAGCGGCGAATAGCAGTGGATAAACATTGGTGGGTGTCGTGCGCTTACCAACACCCTTGACGACGCTATCCCGTATTTTCTGAGGTAGAGCGGCGAATTCGGGGTTGCACCAGCCTTCCCCAAAGAGACCTACGAGTGCGCGTCGGGCGCCACGCTCAAGGTAGTTGTTAGCAACATCGTCGGCGAGCGCGAACTCGAGCACACGTGGAACTCTGCGGGCACATTGGCGGCATCGGCATCCGCCAATACCCCATTTTGCGTTAGTGATACGCTCGTATTCGTCGAATTCGAGGAACGCGTGATAGAGGCCATGGAGCATTTCATAGACGATGCGGGCTTGGATCTCGTTGCAGAGGTGAGTTAGCGAGAGGTAGTTTGCTGATCGAAGAATGGCAAACGCGGTATCGAGGTCATATGTTCGATGGGAGAAAACAAGGGTGCCAGTGTAGATGTAACCCAGAGTGAAGTGGAGGGACGCGGGGGTGAATGGCGGGGAGGGAAGTGTGACTGTTAGCGGTTCAGCCGGTGCGGAGGATCCAGCCGCAATAGTAGCTTTAGGGCCCCAATTGAGGAGCTGAGCTCGGAAGTACGGGGAACGAGAGACGAGAATGAAACGGTGAGAGGAGAAAATCGCGGTCGTATGCTCGGGATTTGATGTCGAAAAGGTACCGGTGAGGGAGATGCGAATGTCAGAGTAGAGACGAGAACGCCACATGTAAACCAGGTCTTTGCGGAGCTTGTCGACACGGTTTTCCTCTGCATCAACGAGGTCGCGTGATTCTGAGGTATCAAAGAGGAACTCAAAAGCCTCTCCTAGGCCCTTTCCTGTGTACAGATATTCTAGCTCGTTGGAGAAGAGGGCGGGGGATATTTGTTGCGGGAGACGGAGAATGCCACCTTGGTTGGCAGATGGTGATGAGGATGAGGAACGATATGGGGAAGGTGAACGTGAGTTGTGAGCATAATCTAGAGTCAGACTTAGCGATACTGAGGACTGTGCGGGGGCTGGAGAGGGCGTGGATGAATATGGTGTTGGGGACGTGATGGGCGGAGGGCGAAAGGAGAAATAGCGCGCCTGGAACGAAGGCGGGGCACGCGCGTATACGATCGCTAGGAGCGTGTCAGCTGGGGGCAGCGCCTGCGATGACCATGCACACCTTTGTGACCCCACACTTCGTCTGTGGTATCGTGATCGTCGTCTGGATGCAGTTCCCATACGACATCCGGAAAGCGATCCTTGGCGTTGTGGAAGAGTTCGAGGAGATCATTTTGCCATGTCTGCGTGGACAGACGCGATGCTTCTGGTATTCCGGGCGGAGGAGGGCTGTTCGTCGCCATGGGTGATGAGGACGACGTGTTGGACGACGGCAACGACGACGACGAGCAAACGAGCCAGAAAGTCTGCCAGACGCAAAACACGTGTTGTCGGGTTAGGGTCTCACGTCTGGAAACAAAGAGGGGTCGCGGGGAGGTGGAAGGGGGGTTAAATAATCAGAGCAATCGGCGTTGAGCGTGTTCGACAATGGGAAAGGGATCCAAGAAACAAGGCTCATCGTCGAGGCCAAGGGCACGACATTCACGTATAAACCACACCAAAAGAGGTCCGTACAATGAATATCCAGATGTGAAGCCAGACAGCCTTGTGGTCGACGACGAGGATGATCATGTCGACGATCAGCCGGTTCTTCGTCCCACCAAAATTGATGTCCCCTTAGCTATGTGGGTGAGTGTCAGAGTCAGATTTGCTCCGCAGTCCTCCTGACCACACGGAAGGACTTTGATCACTGCAACCCGCGTAGATGCTCTGGTAAGAAGCTCGCCAGACTCGGTCTTATCAAGGAACTCAAAGTCGGGCTGCGCTTCCGTGGTGTCGTCGTATCGTGAGTCGCCGCGCATGGCGTGTGGGTAGTTCATGCTCACGATCCTCGTCTCGTTCCGTTCAAGACCCAACGGTACTTCCGTCGTAAGTCCGGCTGATAGAGACATCGTGGCCAAAGACGGAATCGCGGTCGTCGAGTGTTCGTGGGCACGTATAGACGATGTTCCCTTTTCAAAGATAGCGAGTCCCCACGAGCGTTTGTGTATGTATGTGCCACTCGGCGTTTTTGCGAGCTCATAGCCTTCTAGTACCATATCTCCTCGCCACAAACCCAACGAATTACGGTAAACCATGGAGACTCAATTGCGTGGAAGCTCTTGCTGCTGCTTTCTATATCACGGGATTCGATCAATATGCAGAGACTCTTTTGAGTGGATTCGGCTGGGGGGAGGCATTCTGGAAAGTCAATAGGTGAGTGCAGTTGCTTTCCATATCGCACACCTGTATTCGATACGTGTTTCACCGTCAGGGTATATTTGGAGAAATATCAAACATGCAAGTCAGCAGGGGAAGTCACCGTGATGCAGGACGCGATTCTCGCCGAACTCGAAAATAGCTATGAAGAATCGCGTAAAGATAAAAACAAAGGTCGGTTTCCTACATCCAAGAATGACTCATGATTTGTGGATCATCTTGATCATATATCCGCACGTAGAGTTTGCATCGAGAAGCGGGGAGGACCTTTTGGTTCCCAATCCTAATCACGCTCCAAATGTTTCCGATGGTGGATCAGAGTCCGGGGAAGAAGGAGATGAAGAATAGATGCACGTATATACTACTGTTCGTCTCTTCGAAGGCGATGTGGTTTGGCCCAATATTACGTAACGAACTTGCTTGCCTTGGCATCCATCGGACTATCGTATTGAAAAAACTTGATTGCTCACTCAAATTATCAACAGTCGGTCAAAAAACAACAATCAATCATGCGGTACTACGAACAACGATATCCCGAGGTTGACGAACTCGTCATGGTGCAGGTCCGTCAGATCGCAGAGATGGGTGCTTATGTGAAGCTAGTAAGTCGTGTACTCTGTCAGCGAACGTACAGATGGCCGATGGATGCACTTTGAGAACAGCTCGAATATGACAATATCGAGGGAATGATATTGCTCTCTGAGCTTTCGAGACGACGGATAAGATCAATTCAAAAACTGATCAGAGTCGGCAGGAATGAGGTCGTCGTCGTACTGAGAGTAGATCGCGAGAAAGGTACGTCGGAATGCACGCATACAGTTCTAGATTCTCGATTTGAGTCGCTCTCCGAATCAATCGCTAGGTTATATTGATCTCTCAAAACGCCGCGTCTCGCCTGAAGACATCACCAAGTGCGAAGAACGGTATATGAAATCCAAAGCAGTAGCCTCCATCATGCGACACGTTGCATCGAAACTACCTTCTGTCGATACTCCCGCACCCACTGAGGAAGAAGGTACGGGAGTGGAAGAAGCTCCCGGTGGGTCGAGTGAAGAAGCTCGGTTGGAAAAGCTGTATGAGCAGGTTGCTTGGCCGCTCGGGAAGATCTATGGGCATCCATACGATGCATTCAAGTTGGCACTCACGTGAGCGTATCCTCTTTCATTCGTCCTGGCTCGCATTCGTGCACGCTGACGATGAATGTCAATACGCGGATGTAGCGAACAAGACACGGTCTTTTCTTCACTCGCCAACTCACCAAGTCCTGCTACCACCGCTGTGCTCACAAGCACAATTGCTCGACGACTTACGCCACAGCCCATCAAACTTCGGGCGGACATCGAGTTGACGTGCTATACACCAGCTGGAATCGACGCAATCAAAAAGGCGCTGAGGGCAGGAGAAAAGGAAAGTAATGAGACCGTTCCAATCAAAGCAAAGTTGGTCGCTCCGCCGCTATATGTGTTGAGTACGAATGCGACGGACAAGGTGAGGAATCGATGCGAATGAATGAGAACGTGTGGTCCGAGGCACTGACATGCATGCTGTTACTCCTAGTTTGTTGCGATCGACCGCCTCGAACGCGCCATCGAATCTATTCAGGGCTCAATCGAGACCCAAGGAGGGGCATTGGTCGTGAAGATGAAGGTAAGTTATTGATGCGTCTCCTCGAACCAATGTTTAAATTCTGTCACAGCCGAAAGCAGTTTCGGAAACAGAAGAACAAGATTTGGCACAGCTTATGGCCAAGGTTGGACAGGAGAACGCAGAGGTTTCGGGTGATGAGGATGACGAGGAGGGGATTTAGCAGTGTGACATGATCAGACCTACATAACTCCCCAATTCTTGCCATATCGTACAAATATCTTGGGGTGTAATGCACGCGGTGGTGATCACAAGCCACATGTTCCTCCGCAAAATTTGACACTGCCACCGCAACTTCACTCAACAGTCGGGCGCGACGATGAGCACCAGCAGAATAACGGCGTCCGCACTCGCCCGACTCCCTCCACGTCTCACGCACACACAACAAACCGCCTTCACCCTCTCCTGCATCCGGAGACGGTATGTGAGCACCAAAACCTCCAACGACGAGCACACGCTCGCTAAATCGGCCGACATGCTCAACGCGCTCATGGGCTCGACGATGGGTCTCAACACCGCCAAGTCCACCTCCACCCCTTCGCCTTTACGTCTATCCCCTTTGACCCAACAAGCTCATTCCTCACCCGTAAACAGAAGCCCCATCGCGACGGACATGTTCATCCCACCCGCACACGACCCCCTTCTCGACTACATCGCCGCCGTCATCCAACGACACGGTCTCCGCGCACGCGCTGCTCGCACCGTCTCTCGCATGCTTCTCCACATCCACACCTTTACGCGTGCACCTCCCACACCCATCGTTCGAGAGGCCATCATGACCGCCGCCCCTGCCGTCCGCGTCGTCTCGTTCAAATACGGGACAAAAGTGATGATGACACCGCAACCGTTGACGGAGAAACAGCGCGTGCGTGCGGGACTCAAGGCGATTATTGCTGCGAGCGAGTCGAGGCCGGGAAAGAGTTTGGAAGTGCGACTGGCGAGGGAAATGATTTCTGTGGTACAGAAAGAGAGTAGATCACTAGAGGAAAAGGAACGCCATCACAGACTAGCGATGGTAAACAGGTCAGTGTCGTTCTTTTTCGCGATCATGTTCTGTTGACTGATCTTTTTCAGGGGAAACCTACGCAGATGAACTCTCTCAGAGATTCACCGATGTTGTTGTCTATCATTTGCACTTGCCATGTCCGCCTGACGACAGATAGGTTCACAAATATAACTCACATCCCTTTTACACGGATGTTTTGAACGTGCAGGGTCAAGTTGAAACGAAAAAAAAAATGGTATGGAAGGTCGAGTATCAGATGTTTGTGTGTTGGCAGTGGTGGACTCTAAAGCATCCTGTCCCACTTGGTGTCGCTTACCACTACTCTCAAAGACAATTACTTCCAGCTGCATATCGACGCAAAGGCATACTTAAAAAGGCGGCGCGAGATCAACTTAGGAGGGTGGACCTCCTCAAAATCCCAGGCGGCGATCTTAGACCAAGCGCGTGCTCAAAAGCGCACGCGAAGTTCGGCGTGTCTGGCAGCAGTTGCGTCGGGCATTCCAGGAGCAAGTCTTTGGCCTCAATTCTTCTATGACATATGGTGTCATTTCCTCATCGCCGATGCAGCTCTGTTGTTTGGACCCATGCAGGAACCTGATCGGGATCATTGGATAACATTTCTGAGTCGCGTTGCTGTTCTCTTGCTCCATTCCATATCAAGGACTATAGAGCAGATAAGTGCTGTATGGTTTGACAAGTCTATTCAATGTTGCCATTGCTGTGGGCCTGTGGCACATCTTCAGGTGTTGTGCAAACTTCTGGATCTGTCATTAGCTGTAACTTAATCCATCTGGGAATGACTTATTATTGTGCATACTGCAATGGCTTGTGCAGAATGATATCCACCCACACCTTGGATGTGCTATGATCACATTTGTCTGTCAGACTGTCACCTCCATCTCTTCCACTTTTGATAACTCACCTCTCCACATGGACCTGAGTCACCCATCACTTATCTGCTCACTAACTTGTCATCATCCTCTGAGTTGTTTGCCTGATCCTTATGAGGTTTGGTCTTGCACATCTTTGCACTTCCCTTGCTTCCTCTCACACATGATCATAAGAGATAGCCATATAGCCTACAGCAGCTTTATCTTTATAAATACTCTGTAATTGACATCAGAATGATACACACTCAGTCAATGTCAGATAGTATATACTGGGTGCAATGTGAGTGTACAGTCATCTACAGCATGTGATAGGTCATTGATATATATTTCCTCTGAGCACAAACATTGTTATTTTGATTGTGAGTACCTTGTTTGTTACAAACAGATAAGATATTTCAGCAGTGCAGAACATAAAAGGGTAGGGATTTTCAGTGTTCATGTGCATAATATAACATTCATCATTCAAGTCATGACTAGCAAACAGGTTAAGTGACCGTGAGGGAAATACATCAGGGTGTGACATACACATTATCCGCGGTCCCTTAGGTGTTGCAGGTTGTGGTGGAGTTCGCCCAAGGGTCTCGTCAATGATCTCTGCAACCCTATTCCACGGTGATGTCTCCTGCAGATCTGGCATTTGGCTACCACCTACAAGTTGTACCGAAATTCCGCGATAGGTTCCCAAGAGGAATGAAGCGACGCCGGCAGAATCACGGATATCAGAGCGGAGATCAATGCGGAGGAGTAGAGATTTTGCTCCTTTAGCCTTCCGCGGAGATGTGGTGTTTGCAAGCGGAGGAACTTCCCGAGCATTCAATCGAAGTTCTAGGCTTTCGATGTAGGGACAATGCTGCGAGATTGAGTTGAGGGATTTTAGCGTCCCATTGACGGTTGTTGAAGGCGGGACATCATTGGTAATAGACAAGTGCTGCAAGATTGGCCACGCCCTCGCCATTTCGTCGAGTTTATGATCGTCGAGCACCAGTCCAGTATTGTGTAGAGTAAGGCGGCGGAGATGCTGGAGCGTTAGCAGATCACCGATCGATTGGAGAGCTGAAGTATAGCCGCTCGTGGTCAATGATATCAGGCGGACAGATTGTTGCTGGCCAGACAACGACGCTAGGGATTCAAAAAGTTCGCAGAGTTTGTCTGGGCTGACCCGGGATGCGAGATGTATGTTGACGATCTGGAGTTGTGACGCGCGAATGGCTTTCAATAGCTGCAGGACGAACGCTATGGAGAAAGAATGGAGCCCGAGCGAGCGAACACCCGAAAATCCGTCTGATGAATTCGGAAGTGATAGCCCCTTGCGTTTTGGTGTGAAAGGGAGACCTGGTCCAAGCGCCAAGACGAGGCATTTAAGGCTCTGGAAGGAAGCGAACACGGTCAAAAAATCGGTGATCTCTAGAGGGATCACGTCTATCATCATCTTTCAGTTTACTGTACGGGAGTAGAGGCACGACCTCACCCATAAATACCCGGAGGGATTCGAGAGTCCCGAAGTGGTTTCGAAATCGGGTCAAAAAGGCACGCGTCTCCTTGGCATTACGACCGCTGGGGTACTGGAAACTCAAAGATTGGAGCGTGCTCGAGGGGGATAGCATGAACATGGATTTCGTGTACGTTGCTTCATCCACGATGGCGATATTACAAATAGTTGGGTAACTGAGTTCCTGAAGGTTCGGAAACACGGGCTTGGACGGGCACGATTGGATGAGTGTTTGCAGGACGCTTTTGTGTATTGCGAGTCCTCCAAAACCGGTGACGCCGAACTCCGGCATGATTGTTCGGATACGTTTCGCGTAGAGTAGTGGCCTTCGCCAATGGCTAATCATGGGTTTTTTGGCGATTGTCTGCCGTTACGGATCAGTTAAGCGCAGGATCAAAGTGGGCAAAAAGGACACCTACGAATGTTGCGACGGCCATCTGGTCGTTCGGTGCAGAGTTGAGCAATCCGCGAGGAAAAGTCATTATCAAAGGTAGTAAGGAAGTCTGGACACGCCATAGTACGTCCAGAGCAGGCCCACTGAGCAGCTTGCAAGTCAGTGCAAGGCTCGCGAGGTCGGAGCGACCTTTATATGATACGTAGACATGCTCGAAAATATGAAACAAGATCTCTGGGATTTCAAAGCAGTGGGGAATGTGGGACTTTCGCCGCGACATCGGAAGGGATCTCGACGTGGATGGATGCCTTTGTGGAGGCTCGGGGTCGAACATTAAACTTGGAATGTGGAACATGGCACTTGAAGCGGTCCTGTTGAACCTTCGTCCTACTGCGCGATAAGGTTGGCTCCGACCAAATCCACAGCATACCGCGCCACTTTTGGCATTCACCGCCGTAGTGGACTGTCGAGGACGTTCTAGGTGGCATTCTTGACGATGCGCTGAGCACTGTTGAAGCACGCCAACGAATTTTAGCGCTGGTTCGCCATCTATTCCAATGAACGGCCCGGGCGCTAAACTCGCGCGTTGGAATGCGGGTCAGACATATAAAGTCGCCCTGTCGTCGAATCTCCCTCAACTTCTTTTCCCTCTTCCCGCAAACTTGAACCCATCCGCTCCTTTCTAGAGGCCCGCTCCCCGTACCCCTGGCAACATGCTCGTACACCACTCACTCTCCGTCCTCCCCTTTGTCGCTCTTGCATACGGCGGCCCCCTCATCGGCCGCAACCCCCAGTGCGACACTGGGTCGATGCAGTGCTGTCAGAGCATGCAACCGGTGCGTCGGGTTTACCTGTGTCCATGATTGACCTGACCTCACGGTCGGATAGGCTGGCTCTCCGGCGCTAAGTGTACTGGCGAGTCTGCTGGGCCTGGATCTTCCTGTGGCAGACGACGACACCCAAGTTGGCTTGCAATGCAGTTCACTCTCCGGAGCTGGCTCTGGCTGTGAAGCGCAGCCCGTCTGTTGTAGCAACACGAGCTTTGTGGGTGTCGTTTTGCCTCTTGTGTCTGCCCATCCAATGCATTGATTCTGCAGAATGGCCTCATTAACGTGGGATGTAGCCCTATCAGTCTGTAGCCTGTGTCGACTTCTGAAGGCTAGACTCATGTTCACTTTTGGGCACCGTTCGCTTTCTCTACCATACCCGAGTTTTGTCGCCCTTAAACAACCTCTTCTGACCAGACGCTCTCTTTTTGTTGATGTCTGATCTTATTTTGTCAATGGTCGTGTGGTGATGCGGCGCTTGTTGACTTTGTGTAATGACGGGAGCTCGCCCGGGGAAGGCCACGAGCATTGCCTTGTAATAAACATGTATGCGAGCGGGGCTCGATGTGTTGGATGGCCAAGTTTGAACACGACGATGCACCAGCCATTTGTCCGCCCTCAATTTACACCCTCGCCTTGTGATGATATCCATCCCCAAACAACCCCGGATCCTCTTATTTCTGTCTCGCAGGACGAGGTTTGGTTACCCATTATCAGCTGTCCAGCCGACTTTCCCTTGGAGCTCGTAAGCCAGCGATGCAGACACTGTTGCAATTCACGACCATGTTCTTTGCTTTAGTTTGAATGCGCTGTCGAGCAGCTCGTCCATCATCCAGAATACAATTCAACGCTCATTCTCCGTTCAGAGACCGTTAGCGAAACATCCTACTCACATCATACCGACGACACTCCCTCGGGCAATCTCAAATCTTATCGGCCCATCTACACCATCCATCGCAAGCTCCTACCTCGCCGACCAGGCCGTGATGCTGCCCTCGAGCAACACTGCACGCTGTACGCATCTGCTACTACTCCATACAAAGGCATGCCGTGTACGCTCGTGTTGAGCCCTCTCCTCCCGCCTGGTGCATCTCTGCCGTACTATCATCCTACCGTCCGACATCTCGCGTTTCGTTTCGTCCCTTGCACACCTCCGATCTTGCGCATAGAAGCGGTCGTGTTGCCCGATACCCCGTTGGATCTTAATTCAAGATTGTACCGCACGGCGTTGGCACTCCTCGAGACCCTCCATCGATACGGATGGGGTGCAATGACGCATTTTCAAAAGCGTGTGAAGCACGATTGTATGATCCCAAGGGATGCATATCAGGATCTTTATCTCGTGATACGAGAACGATACAAACATTTGGTGGCCGAATGGAAGGAGTCCACGGACCCGTTCAAGCATGTGTTTGAGGTAATGTCAACGATGGAGACACTACTCGTCTCGTCTTGAAGGCACTGCCGACGGTTAGCTGATGCCCATTACAGGATATCGGGATCGCGACGTACCTCATGCTTCTTTGGAAACAGTCTTACGCAGGCGCAGGGCAGCGTTCAGAGGATCTTGAAAGTCATTTTCACGAACCTGAGCGCGATGCGCCCTGGAAGCACTGGTCGCAGCCGCCTGGTGGGTTCTTGGACCTTGGGTAAGTCTAAGATACAGATCACTAGCTCTCCCCATCACGTTTGTTTACCGGCCTACAGATGCGGAAACGGCCTCCTCACACACATTCTCGTTTCCGAGGGCTACCAGGGCCACGGCATCGACCTCCGGGCGCGTACCTCCTGGGATCACTATCCCGAACACACGCGCGCCGCCTTACACGTGCACGCGATCGATCCGACGCGGTATGTCCGAACTGTGATGGAGAACAGACCCAGCGACATCCCCTACCTCCAGTCCGGCACGTTTCTCATCGGCAACCACGCAGACGAACTGACGCCATGGCTCCCTCTCATTGCAACCGTCGAGCACGCATCCGGGTATCTCTCTATTCCGTGTTGTGCCTGGTCGTTTGACGAGCGGTTCGCGCACGCGTCGACCACTACCATTGCGGACTTGACATCCATCGTTGAGGACGATGTGTTTGTGGATCGTCTGAACATGGGCGGTGAAGGTGGTCATCAGAGTCGGTATTCGACGTATAGGATTTGGCTGGCGAAGTTGAGCCAGTGGATGGGATGGAAAGTAGAATGTGATACGCTTCGTATCCCTAGCACGCGAAACTGGGCCATCATAGGTACGTCCATATGTTTGCGAGCCGCACCAAATCTGGAGCCAAATAGGTCGAGAGCGGCTTGACGACGACGACCAAGTCTATATAGAACGGGTACTTGGCATAGTCCGGGACGTAGCGAAGAGAGGAGTATACAAGACACGCACACCAGAGGGGAAAGCGGGTGGTCATTGAAGCAACACAACTCGTAAATGTCAAAAGGTTGGCGGGGTGAGGAAAAAGTGGAAGGGTGACTGTTCTCGTTCGCCCTCCTCCGACATCCTTCTGCACTCTGCTAGCAATTCCCTCAGCTCCGCTAAACTGACACTTCCCTTCCACTCCTGCTCCTGCTCCTCCTCGTCCGTGACGTACTCGTATCCTTCTTCGCTGTCGTACTCTTCTTCCTCACCCTGATCCTGAGGAAGATTACCAAGCACTCCTCCCGAACAATCCTCGAGCCTCACGCGCATTTTCGTGCACATCTCCCACCACCTCTCCCACCGCTCAAAGCACGACTCCGCAGGCCCATCATTATCGTTTAGGTCTTGCAACACCCCTGGACTCAAGACCCTCACGCGCTCCAACTTGGGAAACGAAGCTCTGTTCAAGGCTTTGAAGTTGCGATCGTTTGTACGCTGGACCATCATCGTCCGCACGGGGTCGGCGTCGGCGTACGCTGCGGCATATCCCACCCCAAAAGCATACAAGAGCCCGTGGAGCCCGATGTGCCGGATATGGTCGTGTGGACGGTTTGTAAGCGTAATTGGTACCATAGCTTCGTCTTCGGGATGATCAGGGCTGGCATCGGGATTTGGAGCTGGTGAAACTTTCCAATCGAGATTGAAACAGAATGTAGTTAGGAAAGGACAAAGGTCTAAGATAGTGCGGACGTCAAGTGTCGGAATGCAGTTCAAGTCTAGGAAGAGAAGGGTCGTGCCGTGTTGCGCGAGGAAAGCGATGACGTCTGGAATGTCGAGAGTGTTGTTGCCAAAGTGGAAGGAGAAACTGCGTAACAAGGGAAGCGACCACCCGGTAGCCTGTTCCATGAAGTCTTGGCAGAAAGCTTTCAAAAAGAGTTGCTGAAGATTCGGCAGTTTCAGTTTGACGTCTTGAGCGGAACCCAATGTGATGGTGTCTGATTCCTTGATCGCCGCGGCAAATTCGAGGTGGACAGCAACGAGATTAGGGAGCGCGTCTAACGCCCAGATCACTTTGGAAAGTAGTTCGGATGGTACGTGCCAGTGTACTGTCCGCAAGTTACGGCAGGACATGCCGAGCGTGTCTGCGATAGATCCGAACGCACTCGACATTGGCCAATCGACGATGAAAATCTCGAGGTTCGGACATTGCTGGAGGATAGTGATGAGTGGATTCTCAAAGTCATCCATCCTCGTCCCGCGTCCGTTGAGAAAGTGGGTGATATGTAAGCGTCTCGCCCACCATCCAAGCGAAGGGTCGCGATCCAGGATGTTGCAGAGATCGTGCAGTTTCGTAGGATCATCAAAGAAGAGACAACGGACGAGAAACTCGGTGCCGAGTCTGCGCCAAGTTTGGCAAGCGGCGATGATCGACTGCAGGAAAGAAAGAAAAGCGCCATGAGCAATCTCGTGCAACGACGCAGAGAAGAGGGGCAGTACGAGACCTTCTTGGTGGCGTAGCTTCGCCGTTGGATGAGGTTGATGGTATCTTGGGGTGTTCGGACGCTCCAACCACTCCAGGGGGACTTGGACCAGGTCGACTGGGCCATGCTGGTTTGCAAACCAGGGTAGAATATGGTGTCTTCATCTGCGGCGAGGTCAAATATGTGCGACCAAAGTTCTGGGGGAAGTCTTTCCGCCATCTTTCCTGTGCGATATCGAGTGGTATGTCGGCGACTGAGCGTGCAAGCACGCGTCTAATGTCACGTGGGTCATTGGTGAGAATCCCACGCCACAGTTCTCACAATTGGGGTTACTCTGCTCGCATCCGGACATACGCGACGCTGGTGAACTTATCTGGGCTTGCATAATTGCAGCTATCAATGTAGCTGCATTGGCTAGCACTCTGTTGGGCTGGGAAATGTTGGACGGTCGACGAGTAGAGCACGTCGTCCTCTGGGTCCTTCATGAGAATTTTGCGTGCTTGCCCTGAGTCGACCTCTGAGAGTATTTAGATACTCGGCTACTTCCGCTCTTGATCATATCACCTTCCCCGCACCCCCCTTTCTCCATACGCCTTAGCGAACTTTTCTTGGGCCTGAATACCCAATCCATTCGCCATGGCCGAAGTCGCGACCGTCGAAATCAACGATGCCGTTTTCTGCACCCATCTGAAAGAAGTCGTACGTGTCACATGTGTTTGCCCCGCATTGTTACCCACACGTTGATCGGCTGACGACCACCTATCTCATTCTGGTCTCAATAGTGCACTGACTGCGGATACGACGGAAGGGAAGAAAACGATTCTTACTATGGGGTCAATCTCATCGCTTCTCGAATTATAATCCGGGTTTACTCACACTTTGCCTTTGGTCATTAGTTCGACCCTGTTGATCGGGAGCCCATCGAACCACCTGCGGTGACTACCAACAAAGATGGCGTGTATCAATGCAAGAAACATGGGTCTGCTGGTGAGTAATATGAGTATCGTTGGTGTTCGTTGCTAACCGCATGCCATTAGAATGCAACCTATGCTTCGGGTGGAAGAAGCAGATCACCAAGGCGAGAACAGCCGCCAAGAAAGCTGGCAGAAAGTAGTCATATGGAGAGCGCAGGTATTGCGGTTATTGAATGTATTTACCAGTGTATGAATGCTTCCCAATCTGTTTGTGACCTCTGATGCGGCAGGCAGGCTGTGGCGAGATATTAGATTGATCATTACATGAGTATCGTATTCGGTAGGTCTCCAGTTCAGTTCGTAATGTCTTGTGTTTCCTCGGTGGATTATCGATTACTGCGGACCCCTTTTTGTTGTTGGAACAAGTTGTCGTCGCATTCGTTTCCGCTTCGCTTACATAATATTAAAACTCATCCACTACTCTGCCGCTTGCAACGCTCTGATCAAGTCTTATGTGTATTCAATCACGTTCGAGGGCTGTTTCATTACCCCCGTGCGCTTCGTATCCTGCCACCGGAGTACCTAATACAACTCGAAAACCAAATATTCCTTTTCTTGCCATCACCTCTTAATGAATATAAATTGCGACCGAAGCTCGCCAGTGCTTAAGCCGAACCCTTGGCCACTATCGTCTTCTGCAACCCCTCTTATCTTGCCTCCCAACGTTCCACCAGAATAATGTCCCCTTCTACGGTGATCAAGCCTCCCTTGCAAAGTACCCTACCGCTCACATCGCGCGTCGACGTTCTATCCCTCCTCGACGCCCATAACATCCGATACGTTCGAATTCAATGGGTTGATCTCGTCAATCTAGTTCGTTGCCGGATCTTGTCGGTAACCCACTTCCGCAAGCTTCTCTTGTCGGAGCGGCCCGGCGTCACAATGACCAAGGCAGCTCTTGGGATGGTAGTCCTCCAGCTCGCACCCGGATTCAGCGCAGTCGGGGAGTACACTTATGTCTTCGATCTCTCTTCCTTTCGCCCTTGTCACTATGCTCCTCGACACGCTGTCTTCTTCGGGTTCTTCCAAGAAAAAACATCTGTTCCACGACCAACTGGACCGTCGTTTGCAGTACCTTCCTGCCCTCGTACGGTCTTGTTGCAGCTTATCAAGTGAGTGACTTTGGGGATGGTTGGCCAACATGGCTGACATCGTAGCCAGGTACGCCGCCGAAGAGCTCGGGATCCAATTTTCGGTCGGCTTTGAAACCGAATTTATTCTTCTCAAATCAACTAACCCTGTCATCCCCGTGCACAATCATCAATGGTCCACCTCCCTCGCGGTAACCACGGGAACTATCGAGGCTCAAGCACTGGAAGAAATTGTCGATGCCATTCAAGAGGACGGTATCGAGCTGCAGATGTACCACGCGGAAGCTGCACCAGGGCAGGTTCGTCTGTCTCAGCTAGTCGACACTTGCCGTGTTCATAGGCCGTTCATGTTGTAGTATGAAGTGGTCACGGGCGCTATGTCTCCACTAGATGCTGCGGACGCCCTTGTCCACACTCGCGAGACCATCTATAATATTGCAAACAAGCATGGTCTGAGGGCTACCTTCGCCCCCAGGCTGACCCTAGACAGCTGTAAGTGACTGCGTACATTGTGTGAGCGTCAACGTTCTGATTGAATTGATAGGCGGGAGCGGTGCTCACATGCACGTTTCAGTACGCGGGGAAAGGCAAGGAACATCCACTTCCGAGTTCCTCACGCCCCTCGAGTCCACCTTCCTGTCCGGTCTCATGCACCATCTCCCTTCCGTGATTGCATTCACGCTACCTCTACCGGCTTCTTATATCCGAATGGCGGATGGGATATGGTCGGGAGGCACGTGGGTCTGTTGGGGGGTCGACAATCGTGAGGCACCTGTTCGCCTCACGAACGCAACATCCCCTTCCTCGCGTAATTTCGAGATCAAAACCGTCGACGGAACATCCAATCCATACCTCGCTCTCGCAGGCGTCTTGACGTGTGGCATAATTGGTATCAGAGACGGCCTTGCGCTCGCGGTGAAAAATAGTGACGTCCCGCGAACGGCTGCCGAAATGTCGGTCGCGGAGAGGGAGGCGTTGGGCATCACGAAACGCATGCCTTTGAACATTGATGAAGCGAGGCGGTACCTGGCCGCCGACGATGCCATCAAGGACGTTCTCGGTGTCGAGCTCGTAGAAAACTTTTTGCAGCTCAACCAGGTAATGCATGGCGATGGTTTCGATCGATGGTATTGCGTTATTGCTAACCGGCATTGATACCCTAGATTCTTGGGAAAGTAATGGATCGTCATGACGGGGAATTAGAATCTCAAGTTGTGGCACGTCTTGTGGAAAGTTATTGAGCTCCGTACTGGGAATCACCTTTGCATTCAAACGTCGATCTTGATAGTCTGCTGTATATCGGCATACTTGCACAATTTCTATTCAGTTGGCCCTTCAATCGAACGTGTGAGCATTTCCGTTATCGTATCGCGAGGATATAGCGTGAGTCAAACAGACCTACCAAGTAACCCTCTTTCTGTAGAATGAAGGCAGTAAATCTGACTATGCAGTAACTAAATCAACAATTCCATATGATTGAGGACTGAATCCCATACATTCACACTAAATTAAGCGGTATTGGGTATCAAGTTATTAGCATCCGCCGCCGCCGCCGCATCCGCCTCCACCTCCACCTCCACACCCACCTCCACCTCCACACCCACCACCACCTCCACAAGTGCTACCCCCTCCACCGCACCCAGCCCCTCCCTCACTGAAGACGTTGCCTCCGCCCAACGTCCCACATCCCGCAAGTGCACCTGCTGCCATACAACCACCCACACCCTAGGCGCATACATGC